>CBVK0101590934.1:0-13434 GCA_900067695.1 Picea abies
TTCGATCCTCCGATAAGTCAAGAAAGGGGGATCGCGCAGGAGAAGAGAATCTGTGGGTATATATTTCCCGATAGGGAAATAGAAGAGCCTTGGAGTTCTTCAGGCCGAGAATAAAGAAGGTCCTGAGGAAGCGGACGTGCTCCGAGGAGTGCGGCTGTGCCACCTTGATGGGTTATTTTTATGGCTTAGAATTAGTTCACACCATTCAACAACTTGATCAACAAATTCAAATCGATTGGCATGAGGTTTCATCTAATACCTTCGATGTGCCAATTTTACACATGCCCCTGCATCGTCGTGCTCTCCTTTTCCATGACTAGTCTCAAAGAAATTCCAACAATGTGTAATATTTGATTTCTTATGAAGGAGACAAAACCATTTGACTTATCGTGAATATTTGAACTGACCCGCACATCCATATGACCATATTCAACGTCGATCTAATACAATCCCATGTTATTTCAATGAATCATAAAATTTATCAAAACAATGTTGTACATCATGTGTATTGTGTGCCCGATCATCACTTATATAAAAGTGATATTATTTAATAACATGTTGATTTTCATTGGTGTTTTCTATGTTATCAACATTTTGTTGAGCATGTCTCTATAGAACGTGGAAAAATATAGTGACTTGATCAGAATGATAATATTCACTCTGTATTTATTTTTTTGCAGTGAATGTGTAATTCTCTATAAAATCAACTACAGAAAAAATTGTCCATGGTGGAAACACTTCACGGGATTGTTTGAATTGTAGGTCTTTCCATTGAGCTATATGTGAATGCTTGGTGTATTTATAAATTTCTTCCTCAAAATTCTTCAAAAAATCTATCACGCAGAGTTTATCTGTTTTCAAATCAATCCTTTTGGAAATAACATTTGAAGAATCTGGATCCATGATGTTGATATATTCATATCTTTTCCAATCGACTGTTGTATTATACAAGGATTGATCATTCATATAAATAGGATACTTTGAGTGAAAAAAACTCATATTTCCACAATGATTGCACTTATTTCCACCAACACATTTTTTTTGGTAAAATAATTCATCACCTTCTCTTTCACATAGAATTTGAGATATAAAAGCATGAAATGTGGAAGGAGGAGATGAACTTTCCTAGACAGTTTTACCAAAATCAAGAAAAGTGTCGTAATATAACTTAAATTCCATGTGATAATGACAAGAACAAGTGTCACGTACAGTTATGGGTCTAACAAGCCATGGTTTTTGTTGCACAAATGTATTGATGAAAAATTTAACTTCTTTGTGCTCTTATTGAACAATTCTATTTATGTCATTGGAAATATATTTTTTGGATGTTCTTCATATTGTTTTCTTGCTATTCTTCATCGTAACACATCCCTTGTATGTGGTGAAACATGATATTTTGTCAACCAAAATTTACGGTCCAATTCTTTAACAATTTCTGCAAGTCTATATTTGTAGGGTTGTCTAGAAATAAATGTCCAACAAGTAAGTTCATCATTTGCAACCAAAATTTTCTATGTTTGTACAATTTTTTTCTCGTTTTTCTCGTCTCTTTTGTCATTTTTTGTGTCAAACGATCTTTTATATTGCTAAAGGAAACAATTGTTGTTTGTATCACTCTATGTGCAACATTGACATCCATTTTTCAATATTTTCCAAAAGATTTTAATGCACTATCTATATTGTCAAACACATTTTGTTTCACCTTTATATCTTTTGTCAACTTTTGAATAACCAATAATGATGTAGCTTCTTTTAAATTTCTTGACTTTTGAATACCCAAAGAAAAAGTTGAGCTTGTACTTTTATTTATTCATCTTTGAAAAAAGTATTATACATATTCTTAACACAATATCTTATATAATACTTAGCTTCTTTCTTCCAAAATTTGTCAGTATCAACATTTTCTAATAATTTTTCATCAATGTTCATAGATTCTCTTGCATATTTAAATTTAAAGTTTATATTAAAAAACAAAACCCAAACATAAATTCACTAAACTAAATATTCACTAAACTAAAGTGTTCATCTTGTATTATCTAAATTTATGTACATACATGTAGGTGATTCGACTTCTGCTTCAATTTATGTTTCAATGATTTCATCAACGTTATGAGGCAAATCTATTTATGTTTTTTGAAAAATATCATATCCAAATTACAATCAATTATATTAAACAATAATTTGAATTTGAATCTAGACTTCTTCTTGTTGAAAATCTCTATTTACATCATCATCATTTCTTTCTTCAATATTTTCATATTCTCGTTTATTTCTCCAATAAAGTGCTTTCCTTTGTTCGTTATCGCAAGTTTCATCTCGAGTGTGATAAAATTTTCTCTTGCGCCCACTTTTGTTTCTCATGAGTATAGTTATCTATAAAAGTTTTTTAAAAATTCAACATTTTATAACACGAAATAAAATTTCAAACCTCGAATATTATAGCTCAAAAACATTTTTTTTAAAAGAAATTAAAAAATGGATTTTATAATGATATTGTAAAAGATTTGGAAAAAAGTGCTCAATAAATGAAATTGTTTTTAAAAGAATTTTTGCCTAAAAAATTGATTTAAAAAATAAAAAATAAAAAAATAAAAATTGATCTTTGAAAAACATAGTTTTAGAAAAACTTCATTGTGGCAAAAATTAATCAAAAATAATATCAAAATTTTGATAGGAAATGTTTGAAAAAACTTACTCAAAAGAATTCCCTTTGATATAATAAGAAATTTCTTATGAAAGCCTTCACCTTCAAAATAATGTTCAAGTAAGTCTTCACCTTAAAAAAATGTTCAAGAAAGTCTTCAATATATAAATTGTTACTCCAACAAAAGCTTGAAATTCAAGAAGGGGATTCTTTTTTCCATTCAAAACATCAACAAAATTGAAAAAATAGCAAGAACCTTGTTCAAAACAATGAAAAATATCCTCCAAATAGCGAAAACGATGCTCCAATCTTTTTCTTAGGGGCTCCACATATGCGGAAATATGAAATGAGTGAGTGAATTATGTAAAATTGGTTTGACCGAAAGCATATTTATATGATTTCACACCAACCGAAACCAAATGATGTGTCCCTTCATTTGTTTTCCAGCCGACAGAATTCTCTTGCCCACCTTTCAGTTGAAAAAACTAATTTTTGGCCGAAAGGTTACGAATCCATTTATTTGTAACGAATTTAGTTAAAAAAAAGGTTTTGGCTGAACAAAATACTTTTCTTCCAAAAGAATATTTCGGCCGAAACCCTACAAATGGGATTGTTTGTAGGAAACTACAAATTCTCTCTAGCTTACTTGAACTTTGGAGGTAGCAAACTCCTCCAAATACTCCTAATTTAGTTTCGTAATTGTTACCATCTTTTTTAAAATTGAATCAATTTTCATTGGATATAATGTTTTTTCATTTTCATTGTTTTTATCTAATTTTATTTAATTTTATAAAAAATCACTACATAATATTTTCAGGTGACATTATGATTCAATAAAATGAAAAATCCATATCTCTAAAGACACAAAGTGGAAAATTATGGAAAAAATATTTTCGAAATACTTAAATTGTTCTCTTCAAAAAGTTATTTTTAGATTTTAAATTAAAGTAAAAATTGAGATAGATACATGGGGGGGACATGTGTTTAAAATATACAACTTTTTCAAAATTGTCGACTTCAAGAAATTCTAGAAATTATAATATTCATCCATTAGATTCAAAACCATAGTCATCAAAAAATAGAGTCTTTGTAGATGGTTTTACTATATTTCGTTTGTCAAAAACAAAATATACTAAAACAATCTACAAAGACACTATTTTTTGATGACTATAGTTTTGAATCTAATGGATGAATATTATAATTTCTAGAATTTCTTGAAGTTGACCAATCGATACATTGTTGGGGTAAAACATAACTCATTATCTAAAACAAAATATTAATAATCGATACATTGTTGGGGTAAAACATAACTCATTATCATTCCCTTCATTTTTAAGGAACATGTTGTCAAACAATTTTCAAATTGACATATCAAATATCAATAAAAACAAATTTGAAAAATAGTCAATAGAAACCTAACAAAATTCTTCACAATTTTTGTTTTTAGTGTAAAGTGAAAATCTAAATAAAAAAAAATACTTTTGTTTACCGAATGTTTCAAAAATTGTGAAAATATTATTCTTTTTCTCATAAAACAAGAAAAATGGACACCCATCTTCATGATTTTACCCATCTATTAGTCCTTTCTCTAGCAATATTTAATCTCTTCTTGGAAGATCTTTATGTTTGAAGGGCTCATGAGAGTAGCAGAGGATTTATGTGGAGATATGATAACCAATGGATTATATGGGGGAGATACAAAATATTTGTATCTATGCCAAAAGGAATTTGGAGAATCAAATTTGTAACATCCCTCCGTTAAGTATGAGAAAAGTCGAAGAACAAATGTTTTTCTTTTTTTGCGTTAAGAAATTTAAAACATCATGATTAATACCAACGTCATCAACACATCATCCATTATATTAATGAAACAATATTAATTCATTAACAATCAAGCAAGACATAATGTCAACACATCATCAACATGAACAATGACATGCATATCGACATATTAACACAAATAATTAGCAGCCCATAATCATTGCATTCATACAACTAGTAATGACGTATAACAATACAAATCATAAAATTCTCAACTCATCTATAAATATAATCATTAGATAACACCAAGATAACAAGAGATAACATAACGATAAATTAAGGATCATAAATATAGTCATAAAAATGACATAAGATAATACCCGCCCAACCTACCCCGCAAGATTAGGACCTCCAGAACACATAAGAAGCGCTCAGTCCCAGGTTCCAATCAATTTTAACCATTTAAGGTCTCGGGGATGATGATTGTTTTGAGGAAAAATGAGGTGTCTACACCCCATTAACACAATCAAGTCCAAACTAACTATGTTGAAACAAAAACATCAACGAAAATCAAATTCATCAATCCATTAATCCTAATCCACAATTAAACATGGCAGGCGAGTAATCATTCACATAACACAACATAGATCACATTAACTCCAAGGTGAAAAAGAAAATATCAATTATGTTCTTGGCGCAAATCCCAATCACAATAACAATCATTTGTCTTAATAAATTTTCATTTCGCCCATGAAGACCAATATCTAAAACCATACATTACATTATATTTCAGTGCGCACAAGGAGTCTAACTACTCAACTAGTCCTATATCATATAATTGAATTGCACACAAGCATTCTATGCAATCAATCCATCTTTTACACATCAACAATTCAAGATGCATGAGATATCGACTTTATTTTGAAAGGCACGGGAGAATACCATTAGTAAATCAATCATAATTCAACAATACTTAAAGGTGCAATAGTAACCAAATTCTAATTCAACCAAGCAACATCGATATTCAAGGGTGCAAAGTAATCTAGTTATTATCCATCATACATTGACAATGTAATGGCGCAAGAAAATAGTTGTTAAATCAACATATATCAACAAAATTTCCATACCACGAGCATTCCTTTGTTCATTACAAACACTCCATACATTGTATTTAGTTTCCCACAAGAGGTCTAATATATATACAACATACATTACATTTAATTATCAGTGTGCGCAACTGTTCTATTTATTTAACTTGTCATTCATTGATAATGAAAAAATCTTCCGCAAGAGCCACTATCCATTATTTGTGGCACAATGAATTCCCAACTCTTATCATACATTATGGAAAAACTTTAAAATATTATGCTAAACAATATTGTACATGGCCCAACAAAGTTATCATTCAACACATTTTGTTATGTAATATGTTATTAAAAGTGGAAGACTAACTAAATATGTGATAAAGGTGGATTGAACAAAGCCACATAGCATTAGAAAATGAAAAAGGAATGAATAGAATACTCATAGTGTTGAAGGATGTATGACCATAAATCAAATAGTGCGAATTTTGAATAAAATAAGAATACCATTTTTTCAAATCGGAATTCAATACCATAGTTCTTAAAATTGAATAAAATATGATTTTTTTTTAATAGTTGGGGCTCAACACACTTAATCAACCATATAACCACACAACTCATTACACACAATAATAAACATCTAAAGGAACAATTAATAAACATTTAATGTATCATTTAATAAACGTTTAGGTTGAGCAATTAAGAAGCATCTAATTGAACAACTAACAAACATTACATCGTATTTCAATTACCCCTTCACACAGTTGATTAGAAGGCATAAACCACTGAGTATACAGGTGGAATTTCATAGAGAATGAAGAATTAATACATCGTTGTCCAGGGAGAAAAAAATCGTTGCTTAAAACATGGATAAATCGTTGAGGAACACGCATGTGCAACGCAGAGAAAGTGGTTGTGAATTCATTGTGGTAAGAAGATTAAATTCGCTGGGAAGGGACACCCAATCGCGGGGTGGATACATGAATTCACGGAGGATAAAATGTACTCAGAAGACTAGGAGATACACCCCAAAATCTCTGAGTGGAAGCACGATTTTTGCAAACAATAAAAACGCTTTGAGGACTGGGAGATGCACCCCCAAATTCACTGTGAGGAAGCATGAATTCTGCAGAGAAGAACATGTTTCAATACTGGGAGATGAACCCCCAAATTTGTTGGGAGGTAGAACAAATATTGTTGTGTAAAAAGACCAAATCGCAGAGGTTGAAGATGATAATGCTGAGTGAAACAAGGAATTCGTTGGGTGAATTTTAAGCATGAAAATTGTTGTGTAAAAATACCCAATTGTAGAGCTTGAGTATGCTAATAGCCGAGTGAGACAAGGAATTCCCTGGGCGAATTTTAAGCACTAAAATTGTTGTGTAAAAATACCCAATCGCGGAGGTTGAGGATGTTAATTGTTGAGTGAGACAAGGAATTCGTTGGGCAAATTTTAAGCATGAAATTTGTTGTGTAAAAATACTCAATCAGAGAGGTTGAGGATGCTAATATGCTGAGTAAAAAAAAGGGTGAAATGTCTAGGCCTTTAAAAATGTTCTAACTCTGGAAAATAATCGACGCATGGAAAGCAGGAAAAACAAATTTCGTTGAGGAATACAATCAAATCACTGAGGTAAATATGAAAAAAAATCGCAGAGGAAGATTTTTGGTGTCAACGCAAAGATTCTTTCCTTCACAATCGCTGAGGGAAAGGATGAAAACGCACACACAAAAAAAGTAAAATCGTTGTGCAAGGAGGTAAAAATTTGTTGCCTAAGGAAGCATAAATTGTTGAGTAAGGAAATAAAAATGCTCTGAGAAAAAGGCGGGATAAAGCATCGAACTGAGGACTCTTCCAACCGTAGAGAACAAGTAGAAAGAGTGTTGGGAAAGTCTTATCCCCCCCCAAAAAAGGCGTAGAGAAATAACACAATCAATCGTGAATAATATCACACATATGTATATAAAAACACTTAAAACATTGTGACTTCAAATAAAGATACCATAAACGTATTACATTGCTTTTACTAATTTAGTGAGGAATACTGTAACTGAAGACGAGGAGTCGAAGGCCTTTCCTCCGTGTTTGCGCTTTGTCCATCTCCTAGCTTGCTAATTGTGCAAACCTCACCGGTACATCCTAGCCAATGCTAGTGGTACCCTTCTTTCCCCTCAGTCTCTCGAGCCGCAAAGGGGTCACGCACACAAAACCATAGAAAAATCTTTCTCTCGACTCACCTCGCAAGGTCGATCTACCACTCTCTGTTCGTGTTGGGTATTCCAATTCCCACAAGAAAAATCAGTGAAAGAAATTTTCCTCTTTTCCCCTCACTAGTTGCTTTATAGCAGTTTTTTTCAAAACACAATCCTTTTTCACATTTTAATTCACTTCTTAATTAATAAATTTTATAATTTCCTTTCCCTCACACACTTGTCACACTCTCAATAGATGCACAAGAAAAATTTTCAAAATTTAAATTAATTAAAATTCATTTTCCCTAACATCGCCTAAAAAAACTCCTTAAATCACTCCTTGTTTTCCTTTTTTTGTTTATTGACTGACACCTTTATAATTCTATGTCGAGTTAAAAATGGGAATCTTCTCTAGTTAATTGGACTCTAGATTCCATTCCTCTCTATGCTTACACCTTGTTTTTTTATTTATTTACTTTCTTAACCTAATTTCTAATTTAGTATTACTTGCACATAACCATATTATTAAATATTTAGATAAAATGTTTCTTCTTTTTAATTCTTAACTTGATTTTTCTTCATCCCCTTTTTATTAATTTATTATTTGTTTTTAGTCTTCATGCCCTATTTCAACTTAGGTTGAATTTTTAACTAGGCTTAGATTTTTTACGGGGTTTTTATAATTAATAAAAATTCCCATTTAATAATTATTTTAAGGTCGACCACGTCAAAACAATTTTGTTTTCTAGGCACCTAGGTTCATTGACTCACATTTATTAAAATCATGGTGTTCCCTTCAAGACGCACTACGTGCTCCATAGGTGCAACTAGCTTTTATTCATGTTTTATTTATGCGACATGCCCTTCAAGACGCACTACATGCTCAAAGGATGACACTCACCTTTGTACAAGTTTTTTTTATGTGACGTGCCCTTCAAGACGCACTACGTGCTCCAAGGGTGTCACTTGCCTTTGTTCAAGTTTTGTTTATGTGACGTTCTCTTCAAGACGCACTACGTGCTCCAAGGGTGCCACTTTCCTTTGACTAATTTTTGTAGTTGTCCAACCATTGGAGTCAATACTCCATCAAGAGACCTAGTGAGAGACTAAGGGCCTCTAAGGAATAAGGACCCTGCCTTATTGTGCGCCCCTTAGAATCTTCATGAGCGACTGTCTCAGTCTTCTCTCATGACATTGTGGATATCTCAAACTAGATAATCGTTAACCTACAATTTGAGCCACACCAGGAGTGCTAGTAAGATGTGGCAGGGCTGTTGCCACACCTCTCCCTCAATATTTGGTTACTGTGCATGTCCCCTTTACTCTTAATGTGAGTCTGATTAGCAAGAAATCGTCAGCATGCATCCATCAATGAAACATGTCAACGATCCATAAACAACATCATAATAGACCCGATCATCTGTCATATATGAAAAAATAAAAATACCCAACCGTATACAGTCCACTCCCTGACTCGATCTGGAGTCCAAAGAGGTCCATTGATGCCATAAACATCCTCAATCTGTCAAGTTTCCTGCACACTCAGGAGAAACCCATCAATAACACTTGTTTATACATAGATATCAAATAACATAACATAATATCCATAACATCATCATCAAAATCCATAAGTGAAATAGATAATCGTATACTGAATTGGATCACTTGCACCCAAGTGTCCTCAAATAATAAGTCATATCATGTGTGCACAAGAGAGGGATGTTACATACACCCCCTCTTGTTTTAAACTTTGTCCCAAAGTTTCACAATATGTAAGTGCAGTAAATAAATTATCTGACAAGATATAAATGTCTATCTATCAAACAAAAATGGAAACTGTTAGCGCATATCATATGCGTCCTCCTAGGTAGTCGAGTGTGGACTATAAGTTTTCCACTAGACCTTGACTTCATCAACTGTTCGACATCGTAGCTGTCGAATGTGATGGTCTAGAATGCATATTGGCTCCGTCGTGAGTGCACCCTCGTCCGATACTTGCAAAGAACTCATGTCAATCACATGTGTAGGATCGCTAACATAATGTATCAAAATAGATACATGAAAAACATCATGCATATGCCTCAAAGAATTAGGTAAGGATAGTCGACAGGCCACGGGACCTTACTTTTCCACAACCTCAAAAGGTCCCACGAACCTAGGAGATATTTTATCACCCTTTCCAAACTTGATCGAACTCTTGTGTGGTTTTACCCACAAGAATACTTGATCACCAACTTCATAACTATGGTCAACATGATGCACATCGGCATAAATCTTTTGTCAATGTTGCGCTTCTTTGATCCCTTGTATTATCATTTGCATTTTTTCTTCCATTTATTGGATCTCTTCGGGTCCTACCAGGACCCTATCCTCCAGTTGGTCCCAACTCAAAGGCATCCAATATGGTCACCCATAAAGAAACTTGAATGGCACCATCTTAATGGTGCTTTGATAGTTGTTTTTTTATGCAAACTCTGTGGCAAGAACTCTTCCCAACGCTTTTGTTGGTCCATCACATAAATATGTAACATATATTCCAAGATTTGGTTCATTTTTTTTGTCTTCATGTCTGTCTCTGGGTGATATGCAGTACTAAACCCTACTTTTCCCGAACTTTGGGCATTAGAAAACAATAAGCCCCGAAGTCCAACAGACAGTTGTGCAAATATTGATCCTGCACCGACAATGTGATATAGATAGGGGGAGTAGTTCCATCTCTGCCATCCTAAGGAGGCCCAAAATGATCAGTGGTGAATCATCCTGAAGATTAACGACATCAACTTGCAAAATAATCTCATGGCTCCCAAAAATTAAGAGATTTGCTTCTATGGGCTGGAATTTTAGCAATTTCAGATAAAGACATGGAAATCTTTCACTTACCAAGCTCATGTCTAAGGTCAAATGATGATAGAGTAGGCTGAGTTGAACCAATAACTCTATTTGGGTTCCCAAGGCCTCTTGGAAACTAGTCCAAAATCGTCCTATAAACACTGATCATCGATCGTATATGATCCTCTTAGGAATGCCATGCAATCTCACTATATAGCTGATAAAAAATCTAGCTATGTATGGCGCCTGAAACGTCATATGCATAGGGATAAAATGTGCACTCTTTGTCAGAGTGTCAACTATCACAAAAATCGAGTCGTGTCTCCTTGCCGTCAATGGAAATCCAACAATGTCGTCCATCGAAATGACCTCCCATTTCAATTCTATAATAGTGTGTGGTTGTAGTAATCTTGTCGGATGTCTATGTTTATCTTTCACTTGCTGACATTCTAAACATATTGCCACGTAGTTGACTATGTCTGCCTTCATTCCTTTCCATAATAATAAGAGTTTAAGGTCTTCCCTCATCTTCGTGACTCATGGATGAGCCATGTACACTGCTCTATGAGCTTCATTTAAGATCAAACTTCTCAACTCGTCATTGGGCGGTATGTAAATCCGATTATTATATATCATTAATTCATCATTGTCCACATTAAATACCTCAAATTTTCATACCAACATGGTGTCTTGTGTGATAAATTACTTAACCTCTTGATACCAATCATTGTCACGTTGTATAGTTAGAATGTTTTCACGAAGATTCTTTTGAAGAGGTATCACCAAAAATATGCATGGTCTCTGACTCAATGCATCTGCCACTCTGTTCATTGTTTCTTTTATGTAGGTAATATCAAAAATGTACTCGCTAAGTAGTTATGACAAATGCCTTTACCGCACGTTCAAGTCCATTTGTGTAAAAATGTGTTGCAAACCATAGTGGTCTATTTTTAGTTTGAATTTTCTTCCAATCAGGTAGTGTCTCCATACTATCAAGGCATACACAATGGCCAATAATTCCAAATCGTGCATCGCATAGTTCTCCTCATTCATACTTAACTTTCTTGAGATGTAAGAAATCACTCGATCATATTACATCGAGACTTCACCTAAGCCTTCCTTAGACGCATCCATGCATACCAAGAAGTCCCCGTCCATGTCAGGGACTTTTTGTATTGGAATTGCCATCAACGGCTCCTTAAGCCTTTGAAATGCTTTCACGCATTTATCGGTCCATACAAAATTCTTGTTTTTCTTTTGCAAATCCATAATCGGATTTTCTATGTTCGAAAAAACTTTGACAAGCCTTCGATAATATCCAACTAAACCCATGAAGCTATGTACTTTGGCTACATTAATTGATGCAGGCCATTCCATAATAGCCTATACCTTCGTTGGATCCACAGCGATACCTTCACTGAAGATAACATGCCCTAAATAATGAATCCTCGATTGATAAAAAGAGAATTTCGATAGTTTCCAATATAATTTGTTATCTCATAAAGAATGTAGTACCAAGCACAAATGTTCATCATGTTCTTCCATCATCTGAGAATATATAAAACTGTCATCAATAAATGCTTGGACAAACTTGTCAAAGTATTCACGGAACACCCCATTCATCAAGCTCATGAATACCCCTGGGGTGTTTGTTAGTCCAAAAGGTAAAATGGTAAACTCGTAATGTCTAAACCTCGTCTTGAATGTGGTCTTAGGAATGTATTCATCCTTGATTTGTAACTGGTGATACCTTGATCTCAAGTCAATCTTCGAAAATGTCATTGCACCTTTCATTTAATCAAACAAATAGACTATTCTTGGCAATGGATATTGGTTCTTGATCGTTGCCTTGTTCAATTGACGGTAGTCAATGTAGAGTGTCCATGACCCATCCTTCTTCTGTATGAAAATAACATGTGCACCCCAATGTGACACACTTGGAAATAGAAGTTCTAGGTCCAAAAACTCTTTCAGTTGCATTTTCAAATCCTGTAACTCAGGGGTCGACATCTAATAAGGATTTCTTGCTATCGGTTCAGTTCCAAGTTTTAAGTCAATGGTAAATTCCAATTCCCTTTTGGGTGGAAAACCTGGTAACTCTTCTGGGAACACGTCCGCAAACTCGTGTACTACCAAAAAGTTTTCTAGTCCTTCTGTCATTCCCTTGTCGTCCAGCGCTAAGATTGCATATATCTTGCATCCCTTGCGCATAATCCTTTGTAGCTATAGGGAAGAGATGAACCTTAGGGAAACTCCCTGGTTTCTTCCTACAATCATTCGTCTTTGTCCCTCGTCATCGATCAAACTTAACCTTTTTGTATTATAGTCAAGTATCACATCATGCAATTTCAACCATTCCATACTCATCACTACATCATAAGATCCTAAGATCATGACATACAGGTTGGCCTTCATGACTGTTTGCACCCAATTCGTCACTGTGTGAGCAAATTATGAGTGCTTACATGCCCAGTTGGGCTCTGCTAGGCATGGCAGCTGTAAGGTAAAAGGTTAGAAAGAGAAACAACAAAGCTATTAACAAAAATTAAACTAAAACTAATAAAAACTATGAGCATATAAAACAAATGAAAAATAGAGACAAATGGACCAATATCACCAATGTATAAGTTGATCTGTTGATGAAATCCAAAGACACAAAGAAGAAAGGGGACTTGGGTCCCTCCTTTCTCCAATGGAAGGCTCTTGAGGCCCTCAAAGCTTGCTCTCCTTACAATGAAAAGATGAAAATGTGGGTGAAAGAACTCCAAGCTTATTCACTCAAGTGAGGGGTGAATAGCTTATGAAATGCAGCCTACAATGTGTGTTGCCAAAGAATGAGTCTTTAGCAATCTCAGCAGCATAACAGTATGAAAAGTTCCTTGAGAAAATGGTGGTCATTCATGGCTTTTTATAGCCAAGCATTGG
>CBVK0101590938.1:0-15233 GCA_900067695.1 Picea abies
TATGAGGGTCCTTCAACTTCGTAAGGCCATAACTCTCAAACCATGAGGAGTTATGTGACATTCCACATACCACCAAAAATGAAATGACATGTACTATCAATATAGAATAATATTATTTGAAAATATATCATAACTCATATCGTTATCCATCAAACAAACTTGGGTCCATTACCCAAACCTGGGGTCTCCAACTTCTCATGGCCATAACTCTCTAACCATGAGGAGTTATGTGACATTCCACATACCGCCAGAAATGGAATGACAAGCATGATCCATATAGGATCTCATTATTCCACAATTAAGCATGGGTTCTCTTACTCCACAAAGCGTCTTCCCGTGAGAGCTTTCACCATAAGGGGACCACTTTGGAGTTCATCCATCTTTACTTATTATCAACCATGACAAGACAATAATGAGTCATCTTTACATCAAACAATCTTAGGTCCATTACCCAAACCTTTGTGTTGTGGGGCTTTCTTCAAGAGTTGACATCAATGACAACCAACCTTAATCAACAATCTACCCCTTTGGCATTGATGGAAACACTCTGATGCAATACTGAAATCATATCACTCATGCTCCCCCTGGAACCATGCCTTTGTCCTCTGTATTTGATAAATTTGTCTCTGTCCTCTGCATCTGATAAATCTACTCCCCCTAGAACCATGCCTCTTTCCTCTTCATCTGATAAACCTCTCCCCCTTTGTCATCAATGGAAAAAGTATCTTTCCATCTGGGGCTGGTCCCCCTGACTAAACTGTCCTCTTATGGTGCTTCCTCATGTACATCTAAGACATATAAGATAAGCATTAAAAAAGAATTCATTTTGGAGTAGAAATAACTCCAAGTCTTTGACGAAGATATTCAAAGGATTCTCATGGAAGTGGTTTTGTAAATATGTCTGCCACTTGTTCTTTTGTGCCCACATACTCAACTTTGATGTTCTTTTCTGCAACATGTTCCATAGAAAGTGATACTTGATTGGAATGTGCTTCGTCTTGGAGTGCATCACTGTGTTTTTTGAGATACTGATGGCATTTGTATTATCACAATTTATTGGAATGGGCTCATCATACTCAACCTATATATCTGTCAAAGTTTGTTTCATCCAAAGAACATGTGTACAACATGTTGCTGCTGCAATATCCTCTGCCTCGGCTGTAGATACAGATATTGATGATTGTTTCTTGCTTAGCCATGATCCCAAACACTCACCTAAGTAGAACGATGCTCCACTGGTGCTTCGTCCGTCATCAATACTGTTAGGTGTTTTATATGTACTAAAAAAGACACTAAAATACCCTCAATTAAATTGTCAACCCGGGCCAAGTAAACTTAGAGTTGTAGCAAAATACATGCCAAAGGTAAAAAGGTTGGTAGGAGTGTAGACTAACTAAGGAAATCAGCTATCTAGGACTAATCTACTCAAGAAAACCTATTTAATGAACAAACCCTACTAAACAAATTGAAACTAGGTAACCTAAGTACTTTTGGACCAAGGGTTGATGGATAGTTCCTAAGAAAGCGAATGAAAACTCTATGTAAAGCACTAGTTCATGATAGTAAGCAAAGGTAAACTACTAAGCATACTAAGCAAATGACGAAAGCAAACTACCTTTAACTTGCAAATCTACATTCAATGAGAAACTACCCTATGAAAGAAAATAAATAAGCAAGTAAGCAAAAGAACCTATCTAACCTATTAAAGCAAATAGACAAGCAAGCAAAAACATAAAGAAAAAGACAAGTAAGCAAGGACTTCTCATTGATCAACTACCTAGCCTAAGAGGCAAGTGAACTAAATGCCTAATGCAAAATTATTTCTCTTACGTGAAAGGAAGTTTAAATGCTCAATGCAATGCATGAAAGGAAATCTATTCTATTGAAAGAAAGAAAGACTATCAACTAAACTTATGAAAACAAGAAACTATCTTTTCTAACTTATGAAAGCAAGAAACTAACTTTAACCTATGAAACACTCAAATGTAATGCTGGTGGTTGTGTGAATGCCTTCGGTGGTGACGGATGATATCTCGATGACACTTGACAACAAAGGACAATTATAATGGTATAAGCTCAATACTAATTTCAATGGAAAAATGAAAGGTGTGAAGTAAACAATCCAATGAAAACTTAGCCATGATAGTAAACAATCCAATGAAAACTTAGCCATGATAAAAGTAATGTTAAATACCCTACATATTCATGTATAAACCATCAACATCATGATGAAATCATCATTATCTAATTAAGAAATTCAATTGCATCTTAATCTATGAAAGAAAATTGTGTGAAACGAAACTATACTATGTCTAGTTTAATCATTCAAACTATGTTAAGAAAATGACTGAAAACAGAAATTAAAAACATGATATTAAAAAGTGAATTGACAATTACATTTAACCAATAACTAAGCAAGTGAAATCTATCTAAAACTGAAGTAAGCAAGCTATGATTCAAAAACTGGAAGAAAATCTATCCATCCATCAATCTTTGTCAAAAGAAACTCAGATTAAAACTATGCTCTGTTCTAATTAAAAATCTGTTCTAAGCTTGACTGTAAAAATATAAAAGAAAACACAATTTATCATCTAACTACATGCGGGGATAGTATAGTGAGAGAGAGAGTTTTTAATTGCACACAAAATTAGTAAACAGACTTAGAGACTTGCAAGTCTTTTCTAATCTATAAAATCAACACATACTATCACAAATCATCATCTAACCTACAAAGAGAAGTAAAACAGTAAGCTACAACAAACTAATTAATTAAATAAAAATATACATGCACAGAGAAATGAAAAGACAATTTAAATTAGAAAAATGCAAAATAGACATGAAGAAAGTTATCAGATTGTTGGTGGGCCCCCCAGCAAGTCGTGGTCACTCTCTAAAAGCACACCATGACCTCAACAGGCCAAATTCACCATAAAAATCCAAAAACGTAGTTTTGGCACTATTCTGGCAATGTAAAACTAGAAACAGAGCAAAATCGTTTTTCTAGCAATTCTAATGCTTATGATACTTGGTTAACAATATAATGATCATCCTATTGGTATTTATAAGCTTACAACCCAGGTGGTCGACCACAGGAGGGTCGAACCACCTCTAAATTCGGCAAATTACATTAAATGCATCCATAACTAACAAAACGGAGGAACCTAATGATCGTCCTCTTTGGACAACTGAAATTGAGTTGTCTTGAGCTTAGTAGATGGAGGGGGCAATGACAAACAAAATCCATGTGCTCGATTTTTCCACCATTGGACGCCAATACCATAACCGCCAACTTGCCTTGCATTTTTGTGCAATACTGGGTGTCGAAACGAGTGTTGGATCAAGTACCGGAACAAGTGTTGGATCAAGTGTCGGAACGAGTGTTGGACCAAGAAACATGGTGTGTTTTGCCCTGTAATAGCAAAAAAACATGAATTAACTCTTGCAAACCATAAAATATGATAAATTAAACTTGATTGAATCACAAAACACGAATTATATGTACCTCATGCTGATTGTATCATTTTACCATAAAATTATTCAAAAAGTTCCTTTGAAAGATTAAAAAATGCATATGTACATATGGCAAAAAGTGTATAATAACATCGTGAAGATGATGATATATCGGGCCCAACATACCCCCACACCGACGATTTTGCAGGTCCCACTGCAAACAAAAAGAAGTCATCCCTCGGAACTAGGCTTGCTGAGGAGGGCCGGCTTTAGAAGCCTCTCCTTCTTTTTGTGTAGGCTTAGCCTTGTGCCTCTTATGTTGCTTTAATTGTGCTCTTAAGCTGTGGTTAGATTGGGTCATCCCATCGACCAACCATTGAAGGGAGTTAGCTTTTGCTGGAAGGACTACATTGTCATGATGAAGGTGTGCATCTATTGTCTTCCTCTCCTCTAATTGTTGGAGAAGATGATGGTTTTCCCTTTGTAGCTCCTTTATAGTTGGGGAAAAATCAGTGATCTCCGAGGAAGGTTTAGGTCCTTTGAGAGATGTGGTCAATTTATCAAATTTAGGATCAAGAGTGGGCATGGGTGAAGTAGTTGTGATGGGAGATCGGAAAGGTGAGGTAGGTTCTGATTTTGTTTTCCTTAGTGGCTCTAATCCATCCGTAGAGACTTTTGTAGGTTGCTTATGAGGGCTCTCAAGGTCAAAGGATACTTGGATAGGTTTTGAAGCAGGTGGAGACTTTGCATAAGGTTTGGTTCTTATGTTCCAGGTACTCTTCCGAAAGGGTCCCTTACCAAATCGGTTGGCTCTGCTCTTGTTTGTGGGAATGATGGGAAAGTCTTGTTGCATTACTTCTTGGGGCTTCTTAAGTGTAGGATCAAGAGAAAATGAAGGCATTGGGGGGTCAACAATAGGATTCTTTTGGTCTTTGTTCTTGGTCTTTTTCCCCGATGAAGAAGTAGGAATATCAACAATCTTTTGGTATTGTTCCGGTAAAGAGGGAGTTTGTGCAAGGGAGTTTGGAGTTTTTGGAGAGTGAGGCTTGGATGGAGAGATAGTTTTTAGGCTAAGTGGTTTTTTTCTGGTCTTAACTGTCAAGTGAGGATTTGCAAATGGGTAGATAAAGGCATCCCAACTTTTCCCCTACTTCTCTAGTTTGGTAAGAACGAGGAGTTTGATCAAACCGTGGTGGAAGAGACTATTGTGGGGGTTGGTCACATTTTTCCTCACTTGAGAGGAAATTTTCTCCAAGCTTTTCAGAAAATAAAAAGGGAAGTTTAAAGGTTCATTGAACATAAAATGAGCCAGCAATCTAAAGTCACAAGCTTTGAAGGTGGAGTATCTACCTTTGCATGTAATTAAATTTGTGATAATGATGAGGGGCTTGACCAATTCTGGCTTTATCCACTTCTTAACATACCCTTTCACTCCTAAAATGCTCTCGAATTCGGGCTTAAACACCCTGTTGTAACTTGAGCGTGGAAATTGATGATTCTTGAACCACCTATCTCTCATTCTTGGAAGTTTTGTTGCAACAACAATTGACTCTTCTGTGATTGCAAAATTGAGAGACCCTACATGTATTATCTTGCCATAAAAACCAACTGCAAATTGCATAGAAAGACCGTCATCATGGCCTTGCAAACTCGACGGAAATGGCCTTGCAAACTCGACGGAAATGGCCCCCAGCCAGCACGCAAGAACACTTCCCTGCACTGTGCGAATTCTGGAATGGCAAACAAGTCTGCATAGGAGGAGGGTTCGTATCGCTTGGGCATTGTGACAGAGTTTGAATTCACTAAGCAAGGGCGAAGTCGAGCCATGCAGAGACATAAATTGGGCATGGTCTGAGTGAAATTGGAACAGAGGGAAAATTTTACCAAGCAAGGGTGCAAACAAGCCAAGAAATGGCATGGGTTTAACACAGTGAGTGTGATTAGAACAGAGGGCGAATTCGGTAGAGGTTGGGCGCAATTCCTTAACACAGGGTAGAGAAAATGACAACGGCAAATGAAACAATAGAGTGCCCAGCCCAAATTTGGATGCTCTTATGGTGGAGTATGTTGCCCACATGTGCGTGCGAGCTGCCATGTGTGGGAGATTCAAATTTGATGGCAAGCTTGAGAGCAATGGAGTGGTGCATACTTAGATCAATGTCCAAGTCTTTTAACTTGGACATTTGATCATAACCATATGAAGCATATTTTAATCAATGCCTGTAACAAATTTAATTAAATGTGATTGAATTCTAGTTCCCTGGAATCTAGGACAGTTACTGGTATGCAATGCAATGGCACTTCAAATGACGCTTTAAATGTCATTGTATCTGGCACCTCATCCGACACCTCATCCAGTACTTCATCCAATACTCCTGTGTTAAGTGCATTTTCGCCTCTTTTAATGGACAACCTGCAATTTTGAAGTATTTTTGACAACCATAGTGGGCAGAGGTAGAGTGCTCCATGCTTACTCATTCTTCTTGTATATGACATATAGTGTCAAAACCTATAATGAGCGGGTTATAGAAAGCATAAAACATGTATTGTCAAACATACAGTATGTAGCTTGTAATGGAATATAACCAATAAAGAGTGGTCTGTTAAGCATGAGTTCAATAATGTATAACACACAAGAGTTAAGCATTTAAAAATAACATGACTATCAATGTAATAATACAAAAATTCTTGCAAGGACTCTTTTCTCTAGGCAATAATCATTTGTCAGCTCATGAACCCCTCCCCCACACCTAAGTATTGTGACACCTCACAATAAAAAGTATAGGAAACTAGTCAGTATCCCCCAATAGCCGAAGATTTATAGTATGTCAAGTGTAAAGATAAAATTTCACAGATTGGTCCGACGAGACAGTTAGGAGATGGCCCCACCTATAGGATAAGAGATCCTATATATAGATAAGAAGAGGTAGGCAAGAGAGTTTCAAGATAGTCTTAGAGTCATTTCCCAATGGAAAATTGATGAGATTCATTAACCTTGGCTTAACCACACATACTCCAAGTCAGCTTTGTCTGCAAGTAATGTCGTACATCTGGACAAGTTTAGATTTATTATTTATTTTTGTCAGATCATCATCCTCGCTAGGTAGAATGCCCCGCTGCTAGCAAGCCTGTTCAGTACTCCAACAGGTTTACCTAGTCATACCACAGGCCGGTACCTGCTGCCAGCATACCTGTTCAGTATCCCGCTGGGTTAGCCTCTTAAACCTCCAGAGACTGGTCCTCCATCCTTTAAGATTTTAGTATAAGATTGCTTATGCAAGAAGATGGGGGAACAACTCTGAAACAACTTTTTCTTTCTTTTCTTTTTAATTGGGATGGTATTTATGTTAGAGGATGACTTTCCGTTATATTATTAGTGGTTGTCCTAATGTAAGGGGTACTTAAGCGGATGTGGTCTATCTAAAGATATGATATAATAAAGCTATTTAGTGTGTAGTAGATGGTACCATTGAGAAAGAACAGAAAGGTATCTCTAGGCTCAACTCACTTTCTTCTTTTGTAATTATTGTGATGTTTCCATGACTATCTGCTAATTAGACTTCCATGTTACTCTTTGATAAAGACACTTGACTTACTTACTCAGGTTTCTTGGAAAAACTGTATGAGAGACCTCTAGGCTTGATAGTTATGGTATCACTTCCTTATATAGTGGTGAAGAGTTTCAAGAGCAACTGCTTTAGAATGCCTTAAAAATGATGATTTTTGCAAAAACATGGCTAATTACAATAAGTCACTATTCGTTTGATGCTTTAGCAGACACAAGATTCAAGTATAACAATGTTTTGATGAAAGATCCTTGAACTGTGTACTCCCGATGAAATAATTAGTTACAAAAACCTCTTAGAATTGCCTTATTAACAAAAACTATTTACATATATACAGTAGGAAATCTTTAAAAAAAAAAACCTTTCAAGAACAAGGGGGGGCTTCCCCATCTACTAAGGCCAATGCCTTGTCAGCTGACATGACCTATAGAAAATCTTCTCTGGAAATGGGCTTATGATAAAACGTAAGTCGATGTCCATTTACCACAAAGGAGACGTGTTCATCATCAATTGTTTTAATTTTTATAGCTCCATTGTCATATACAGTGTCTACCTTGTAAGGGCCCAACCAACGGGTGGTAAGTTTTCCTTTGAAGGTTTTGAACAGAGAATCAAATAACAGAGCCCAATCACTAGGCTGGAAGTGTTTCTTTTTAATAAACTTGTCATGCCACTTGCTCCTCTGGTTTTGGACTAATATCGTCCATTGGATGGCATCTTGCTTGATTTCATCCAACTCATTTATTTGTAGGGATTGTTTCTTTTGAGCCTCATCCAGTTTCAATCCTAACTCTGCGACAATACGAAAGGTCCTTACTTGGAATTCTATTGGTAAAAGTACTTGTTTCCCGTACACTAGCTCATAAGGGGTATGTCCAGTGGTATTTCCCCAGGTAGTTCGATATGCCCACAAAGCCTCTGGGAGCCTATCAGCCCAATCTCGGTGATGTAACTGAACAATATTGGTCAAGATGGCTTCCAGAACTTTGTTTGTGGATTCGACCTGACCACTGACTTGCGGTTGGTATGAAGAAGATTTACAATGTTTAATCCCATATTTCTTTGTTATCTCTTTCATCATCCTGGAAGTAAATTGAGTGCCTTGGTTGGTAACAATTTCATGAGGGACACCGAAGCGAGTAAAGATGTATTCATAGATGAATTCAACAATAGACTTCTATGTGGCCCTAAATAGGGCTTTTGCCTCTACCCATTCGGTGACATAGTCCGTACAAACCAAAATATAGTTCTTCCTACGGGACATGGGTGAAATTGGTCCTACAAAGTCGAGGGCCCATTTTTCGAAGGGTTCTATCATAACTTGGGCCTGCAAAGGAATTTTTTCAGATGATGTAGGTCTACCTATCCTTTGGCAACTATCACAACTTCTCACATACTTGGAAACATCTTTGAAAATGCTAGGCCAATAGTAACCTGAATGTAACACCTTATATGATGTACGTTTGACAGAGAAATGGCCACCACATGGTCCATCATGACAACTTCGTAGTATTTCAGGGACCTCGTCCTCTTGGACACATCTATGAATAATCAAATCAAGACTTGTGCGAAAAAGATCATGACCAACCCAAGAGTAATTAACACTGTGTAATAATTTTCCGCTTTTCATGAGGTGACAAATGAGACAGTAACTTCCTAGTAGCTAGATAGTTTTCCATATCTGCAAACCATGGGGTATTGACAGAAAGGGAAAAAATATGCTCATCTGGGAAACTATCATCTACAGGGATATCATCATCCTCATTCTTTATGCGGGAAAGAAATTCAACTACTACATTATCCTTTCCAGGTCGATCAAGCACAGTAATATTAAATTCTTGCAATAACAAGAGCCACCTAATTACTTGGCCATTAGTTATAGGTTTATTCATGAGGAATCTAATGGCGAAATGGTCTGTGTGTACAAATACTTCATAACCTATAATGTAATGACGAAATTTGTTAATATCATGAACAACTGCCAAGAATTCCTTCTCGGTGACTGTGTAGTTCAACTCGGCAGGGGACAAGTTCTTGCTTATAAAATAAATGGCATAGGACTGTTGGTCTTCTTTCTTCCCTAGTACCCCTCCTATTGCAGTGTCGGAGGCATCAGTGGATATATGAAATGGGAGAGTCCAATTAGGATCTCTAAGAACTAGTGCCACAGACAACTTAGCTTTCAGGGTTTCGAAGGCAATTTGACACCGCTCGGTCCAAACAAAGTCAACATCTTTTATCAATAATCCAAACATAGGTGCAACAATCTTTGTAAAATTTTCAATAAACTGTCGGTAATATCCGGCATGTCCAAGAAATCTTCTCACCTCTTTCTGAGTCTTGGGGGGTGTAAGTCTAATAATGACCTCAATCTTTCCAGGATCGACTTTTATTCCTTCAAATGAAACATGATGTCCTAGAACCACTCCTTCAGTTAGTAACATTTTGCATTTTTCATGACTTAGGGATAGGTTCATTTCCTGGCATCTGATGAGGACTTTTTCTAAGTTGTCTAAGGCTTCTTGTTAAGTGTTTCCATAAATTGTGAAGTCATCCATGTAGACCTCCACACAATCATGAATAAGATCAGCAAATATCCCTAATATTTCTCATTAAAATGTGGCAGGAGCGTTACACAATCCAAATGGTAAGACCCTATAGGCATAGGTGCCCCAAGGACAAGTAAAGGTAGTCTTGTCCTGGTCCTCGGGTGCTATAAGAATCTGATTGTACCCGTTGTACCCATCTAGAAAGGAGAAATACTTCTTTCCAGACAAGGTATCTAGAACTTGGTCAATGAAAGGAAGAGGAAAGTAGTCTTTCAGAGTGGCCTTATTGAGTTCCATGAAATCAACACAAGTTCTCCATTTCCCGGTCACTTTCTTTGGAACCACTACTAGCGGGGATACCCACTTACTGTCGGAGATGGGATAGATAAATCTGACATTTAGCAACTTTTGAATCTCCTCCTTGACTATATCTTTGAGTGTTGGGTTCATCCTTCTCTGGGGTTTCCTAACAGGTGTCACTTCCCCCTGGGTGTATATATGGTGGATGCATGTGTCAAGATGTATACCCTTCATGTCAGTGTATTCCCAGGAAAATGCTTTTGATTGTTCTTTAAGGATATCTACTAACAGTTTCTGTTGGTTTGTATCTAGCCCAGAGTTTATATGTAAAAATTTCCCTGGACTAATCTCATAGGGCATAGTATAAGACATGGCAGACTCATCTATTTCGAAAATAAAAGATGTCGAAGACAAAATGGATGGATCTAAGTGTTCTTGAAATTCTTCCCCAAACATGTACTCAAATTGGGGAAAAGACTGTGGAAAATCCACACATGTAATAGCATAAATGAATTGGTTTAACACATTTTCTGGTGTATGCTCTTGAAGTGCCCTTGCATGGTCACTAGGAAATACAGGTTCTTCCTGGTCTTCATTCTCATATGGACATTCAAGCCACCATAGATTCTCCATAATAGGTTGAGTTGGAGGGTAAATGGTGAGCTTCTGGATAGAGAGGCTATTTGAGATGGTCATTTCTCCTTCTCTACAACCAATAAATGCATTGGTTGTGGCTAGCCAAGGTCTTCCCAAAATAACAGGATGGCCTCGGGCAGGATCCTTTGAATGAATGACAAGAAAATCTACAGGGTACTCCCATGAGGCTAAAGTAACCATGACATCATCTAAAATCCCTTCAGGTATAACCCTAGTCTTATCTGCTAATTCCAAAATGGTTGGGGTAGGCCAAAGAAGAGGTTGTAACTGTAATTGTTCCAAGGTAGTAGTGGTCATAACATTGATGGCTGCCCCTAGGTCTATGAGAGTGTTTCCGATGGAGACCTCCTTAATGGTTATAGTCACTACGGGGTTTGCTAGATTCCCATACTTTGCTATATTTGGCTGCTCTGATATGTACTCAGAGAGTCCTCCTACCAAATGTATTGTAGGACGGTCCTTTCGCTTCCTACCTGGCTTCTTGATACACAATTCTTTGACTACCTTACTATAGATTGGAATGTCTTTAATGGCTTGAAGTAGAGGAATATTGACACAAAAAAATTTCAATTCATTAAGAATGTCAAATTCCGGTCGAATGGTAGGTTTCTCAATTACCAATCGGTCTGGATAAGGAGGGACCTTCGTAATTTTTAAAGGTTCATTTTGGGGAAGCTTGGGTTCTTGATTCTTCAGGATAATAACATCTTCCCACCTAGTGTCATCCGTGGGTTGTTGGGTGGTTTCTTCTTCTTCTTCTTCTTGGATGACTACTGAAGGTCTCTGCCTATCTAGAACTTTTCCCAATCTTAGTTGCATTTCTTGTAATGGAACAGAAGTAATGACATATGTCGAGAAGGTTTGTATCTCAACATTGTTAAGAGGTTGAGGGGGGATTATTATTGGAATTCGACACTGGTTGTGCCGGTAATAGTGTCGATTTTGGGGATCTTGCATTTTGAAATTGGAGTGGTTGTTGTTGTGGGATATGAGGTAAAGGTGGTGGAACAAAACCTGACAAAGGCTGCAGAGTGTTTGATGAAAACTGAGAATAAGGATGGTTGTACATAGAAATAGGTGGAGCTTGAGGATTTCCTTGGTTATGTCCTCCCCTCCACCCTTGAATCCAAGGATGTTGGTACTGAGTAGACTAGTTTTTCCAACCTGGTGAGTTCCACTGTTGTTGTTGATAATAGGGTGGAACTTGAGACTATAGATCCAGGTATGTGGGTTGATTCCTATGCTGCCATGGCCTCCTAGGTGCATAAGAAGACTCCCCAGGATATCCAATCCTATAGATGGCTAATAAACCGAGCAATGATGGACATTTTTCAGTCACATGGTCTTCTGTACAGAAGCCACAAACTGAAATGTTATCTAATGGGCATTCCCTTGAGGAATGCTTCCTCCTGCATCTTGGGAAACATATGCTCATTGCTGCATTTTCCTCCTCCTGTTTCTTTTTGAGTTTAAGGGTATCCAACTGGGAACCTATTGTGCTTAAGATGTCAGTCTTGAAGTTTTCTAAAAGGTTCCCTATCTCTGCTCTTGTAATACCACCTGAACTAACTGGTTTTAAACTTCTATTGTAAGGGTCCCGAACATTCTTTCCTGTTTTGGCTCTACTCCTTGAGTAGTTTTTACACATTTCACATATTTTATCAAATGGTTTATGAGAGATGTCACTTGATTCCATCAGGTTAAGCACCTCTAGATATTCTTCTGAAATTCTCTTAAGGAAAAGAGCCCTAACTGCATCCTCTGGGAGGTCATGGTATTTTGACTTCTGGGAGATATAACCAAATCTTTCCATATAATCTTCAAGGGTCTCGTCTTCTAACTGTTGGACTTTAAAGATGTCATTACGAGACTCTTTGGTCCTACATCAGTCTTGGTACTTCTTAAGAAATATGTCTTTCATGGATTCCCGAGACCTAATGTTGGATTCTCCCAATCTCATGAACCATCTTAATGCAGAGTCTTTGAGGGTGGCAGGAAAGAGTTTTAATTTCTGGGCATCTTGTACATAGTTGTAGCTCTTGCACAAGATGTCAAATTCAAATAGAAAGGTGTCTAGATCTTCACTATTTTTACCATGAAAGGTAGGCAGTGTTGAGAGAGGAATATTCTTCATGTTGACATTCAGAGTGGTGTCTAAAATCGGAAACCCGAAGGTAGTTTCGGTTTGGTTTCTAGTTTCGTCTTCCTCTCCATGTCTTACATTGCTATGGTCCTTCTGATCATCCATATTGGCTTGGTTTCCAAAAAGAGAGTACCTAAGTGGTTTTATCTTTGAAGAAAAAAAGGTTTCCCTTTGATGAAAAGGTCTTCCTACTAATTGGATGTCTAGGACTCTACTCGAGCTGGTTGAGATTATTGGTGCCAAATTTTTTGTGTTAATCTGAGAGATAATCACATTGGTTGAACTACCAAACAAAAGATTCACCTGCTCAGGGTCTATGATATCTTTAAAATTAGGGTCCCCTGGTGGTGGTGTAAAAGCAAAGGTTGTATTGTTTGGTTTTGTGGAAGACTCGACTGGTCTTGCCTCCTGTTCTAGTATGATTGATGCTTCAATTTCTTGTTCTATAGTGCTCCCTGTGTTAGTCCCTTCAGAGACTATTTTAGCTCTTTGGGTTGAGTTAGCTCCTATTTTTCGGTATCGGTCTATGGATTTTATAAGCGGAACGTTCCTTCCCCCAAAGAGATCGGAAGGAACCTTGGTTGAAAGGTCTGATTTTGATTTAATGTATCTACCTTGTGGGTCTCTAGGCCTATTCATGAAAGAAAACAAAAACCAAAAGAAAAAGATACCATTTGATTCCTAGGTCTATTCATGAAAGCAACAAAAAGAAAAAAACTACTATTGGGTTTGGGGGAACCTGCTATAGCAGATGTGTAGGTTCTTACCTTTCGTCTTAAAGTCCCCCCACCACCAAACTAATGATAAGGTCTAAGAATGATCTAATTCATAATTACTTCTTACCTTAAGACAACTCCCCGGCAACAACGCCAAAATGTTAGGTGTTTTATATGTACTAAAAAAGACACTAAACTACCCTCAATTAAATTGTCAATCCAGGGTAAGTAAACTTAGAGTTGTAGCAAAATATATGCCAAAGGTAAAAAGGTTGGTAGGAGTGTAGACTAACTAAGGAAAGCAGCTATCTAGGGCTAATCTACTCAAGCAAACCTATCGAATGAACAAACCCTACTAAGAAAATTGAAACTAGGTAACCTAAGTACTTTTGGGCCAAGGATTGATGGATAGTTCCTAAGAAAACGAATGAAAACTCTATGTAAAACAAACCAGTTCATGATAGTATGCAAAGGTAAACTACTAAGCATACTAATCAAACGATGAAAGAAAACTACCTTTAACTTGCCAACCTACATTCAATGAGCAACTACCCTATGAAAGCAAATAAATAAGCAAAAGCACCTATCTAACCTATTAAAGAAAATAGACAAGCAAGCAAAAACATAAAGCAAAAGACAAGTAAACAAAGACTTCTCATTGAACAACTACCTAGCCTAAGAGGAAAGTGAACTAAATGCCTAATGCAAAACTATTTCTATTGCGTGAAAGGAAGTTTAAATGCTCAATGCAATGCATGAAAGGAAATCTATTCTATTGAAAACAAGAAAGACTATCAACTAAACTTATGAAAACAAGAAACTATCTTTTCTAACTTATGAAAGCAAGAAACTAACTTTAACTTATGAAACACTCAAATGTAATGTTGGTGGTTGTGTGAATGCCTTCGGTGGTGACAGATAATATCTCGATGACACTTGACAACAAAGGGCAGTTCTAATGATATAAGCTCAATAGTAATTTCAATGGAAAAATGAAAGGTGTGAAGTAAACAATCCAATGAAAACTTAGCCATGATAAAAGTAATGTTAAATACCCTACATATTCATATATAAACCATCAACATCATGATGAGATCATCATTATCTAATTAAGATATTCAATTTCATCTTAATCTATGAAAGGAAATTGCATGAAAGGAAACTATACTATGTCTAGTTTAATCATTCAAGCTATGATAAGAAAATGACTGAAAACGGAAATTAAAAACATGATATTAAAAAGTGAATTGACAATTACATTTAACCAATAACTAAGAAAGCGAAATATATCTAAAACTGAAGTAAGCAAGCTATGATTCAAAAACTGGAAGCAAATCTATCCATCCATCAATCTTTGTCAGAAGAAACTCAAATTAAAACTATGCTCTATTCTAATTAAAAATCTGTTCTAAGCTTGACTGTAAAAATATAAAATAAAACACAATTTATCATCTAACTACATGCGAGGTTAGTATAGTGAGAGAGAGATTTTTTAATTGCACACGGAATTAGTAAAGAGACTTAGAGACTTGCAAGCCTTTTCTAATCTATAAAATCAATACATACTATCACAAATCATCATCTAACCTGCAAAAAGAAGTAAAACAGTAAGCTATAACAAACTAATTAATTAAATAAAAATATACATGCATAGGAAAATGAAAAGACAATTTAAATTAGAAAAATACAAAATAGACATGAAGAAAGTTGCCAGATTGTTGGTGGGCCCCCCATCAAGTCATGGTCACTCTCTAAAAGCACACCACGACCTCAGTAGACCAAATTCACCAAAAAAATCCAAAAACGCAGTTTTGGCACTATTCTGGCAATGTAAAACTAGAAACAGAGCAAA
>CBVK0101590939.1:0-15816 GCA_900067695.1 Picea abies
AGTCAAGTTCCCGTGCATGTTATGCAAAGGGAGTCATCTCACTCACCTTTGCCCTTATATGGACGAAGCCTTTAAATTACTGGAAGACATGAATGTTTCACAACCTCAAATTCCAATTGATTACCGTAAGATTTCTCTCAACCCTCCAATAGTTGATGGAATGATCACTCTGTTCCCTTCACCAGTCAATCTAGTTGATCATGTTGTCAATATGGTCACATCCTTAGTTGAACCAATTGACAAAGTGGTTGATCTGATCCCATCCTCGGTCGATCCCACTCTCTCATTAGAGAGTGTCACCCAAGTGGTCGATCTATTTCCACCTGTCGACCCCATTCTCCCCTTGGAGAATGCAACCCAAGTGGTCGATTCGATCCCATCATCAGTCGATCCTACTCTCCTGCTCGAGAGTAAACCCGATACTGCCCACATTTTTCTCATTGATACAGACTCTGCCATGTCGGGGGGTATTCCTCTTTCTCCCATGAGACCCCCTCCAAGTAATGAGGCCATCAATTTTGATTGGGGTGTGCTAACTGGACCTCGTCTTCCCTCTTACATTTCTTTCCAGATTACAGTACAAGTTTGTGGTCGGGACGTTCCTCAAACGTTGATAGATGAAGGTTCATCTATTAGTACTTTTTCCTCTATTTCTTAGAAATCTTTGGGTTGTCCTCCACTTGTGCCGGTTACGCAAAATCTGTCAGCTTTTAACAGAAGAACTAGTCAACCTTTAGGGACCCTTCCTCAGTTTCCTATAACTTTGGGAGGGAAAACTATCTTTATTGACATCATGGTAGTCCAATACCCCTTCAATTTTTCTTTACTCCTTGGGTGAGATTATGTCTATGCCATGAAAGATATTGTGTCTACTATTTTTTGTGTGATATATTTCCCTCACGATGCATGGGTTGTGACTGTTGATCAACTTTCATTCATTGACCTTGCCTAGATTGCCTCCCTGAATGGTTCTTATATGTAGATGGTATCGCCCCTACCATAGGTCAATTATGTGGCATTGTCGCCCATGGCTTCAACTTCTGATGACTTAGATCCAGTAGTTGACATGGTGATCGCTTCGATAGGGTTGTTAGAGCCTGATCTCTTTACTCCTGTCATGACCCTCGACATGGTGTCCTTCCAGAGTGTGTTTCTTTCATCAAATGAAGACCTCTTGGAAGCCATTATCGAGTTTTTTCCCTTGACATGGTCTCCTTCCAGAGCATTGTCCTCTTGAAATCCATGATCAAGAAGACTCTGAGGATAGTTTTTGCGTCTCTGAGGAAACCTCGTTAAAAAATGAAATAGAGGCCTTTGAGCATGGTTTTCTGATTTCAAGCTCGTTAAAAAATGAAACCACTTGAGGATAGTTTTTGCGTCTCTATAGAAACCTCATTAAAAAATGAAATAGAGGTTACGAGCATAGTTCTTGTTTCTGTGTCAAGCTCGTTAAAAAATGAAATAGTTTTCCCCCTCTCTTTTTGAGTCAAGTCCTTCGTCTAGTATTTGAAGCTTCATTTCCTCCTCCTTTGTCATTGGATGAAACAAAGATTGGGGGGAAATTCTTTCAGCCTCTAGACTTCATGCTGAAATTTACAGCCACTAGTTTCTTAAGCTGGGGGCTAAGTACCAACCATCCTTGTTATGCGTTGGGAAGTCGCAAGCATAGTTTTCTATGGTTCAAGCTTGTGTAAAAATGAAACCACTTACCTCAAGCATAGTTTCCTCTGGTTCAAGCTTGTGTAAAAATGAAACCGGGTTCAAGCATAGTTTTGTTTAGATTTTAAGCTTGTGTAAAAATTAAAATCTATCCCAAGCATAGTTTGGTTTTGTTTTAAAGCTTGTGTAAAAATGAAAACAATCCTGAGCTTAGTCTCTGTTCTTTCTCATGCTCGTAAATACATGAGAATAAGTTACCGAGCTTAGTCTTTGTTCTTTCTCGTGCTCGTAAATAAGTGAGAATCTAACCGAGTATACTTTTGTCACTTTTTTGGACTCGTAAAGGTTATACGAAAAAAGAACCCCCTGGAGTTCCCTTTAAGCTCTTTTCAAACTCTCTAAACATGAAAAGATTGCTGAGTGATCTTGTTATTTTCACGCTCGCTAAATTATTTGAAGAAAACGTCTGTTGAGCGATAGTTTATCTCTTTTTCGGTCTCATCAGACTACTTTACAAAAAAGGAACTAAGAGAGTTCTCTTTTAAGTGTTTTTCTAGACTCTATAATCATGAAAAACCTCTGAGTTTTCTTTCTTTGGACTCATTAAACAAACATCGAAAGGCCCATATGGGATTGAGCCACTCCTTCCTAGGGTTCGTTAAACATACTCCGAAGGACTCGTCCAAAGGATGAGCTTAAATTTACAAGCATATGTTATCATCCTCAAGCTTGTGTAAAAATAAAGAGGTACTCGCCAGAAATGGTGGGGGAAAAAATTGGGAAAGAAATGTGTCTAAACCTATATTCCATGGAAGAGTCTCTTTTGAACATGACACCCTTTCACTCGCCTTGTGTCTAGGTTGGAAAATCCACTTGTCTCCTGATCATACTCCTTTATAAGATTACAAATTGGTCTGTGATCCCTGTTGTTGAGTCAGTTTTTCCAAGACAATTGTCGTGTCATCAATATGTTCAAAATGAAGTTCAACCCAAAAATACTTCTGTTGCGTCAGCCATTTCTACAGTCTTTAATCCTTCTATTGTGTTGGCCATCCCTGATTCAGTCCAGAATCACTTGTTTCTCTGATCTACATCAAATCTTGTTACTTGTTTCGTGTCATTGATGTGGGATACATTAAGGCCCTCCCGTGACAAGTCTGTTCCTGTCGACTTCAACTCATTATCCAGGAATTAGACTTAGAAACTAATTGGTACCTTGGAACTTGCATGCCTCAATGGCAGGTTTCCTCGCTTTCAACAGTGAGTTTTCATTATTGACCCCTGATTGGGAGATTCTGTCGAGTGTTCAACTTCAACTCATTAATTCACATTCGTTGGATTGTACTAGTGTACCTTGGGATTCATTGACATTAATGGTGATTTCCCCCGCACTTGTTAACGGTATACACTAATGACCAGTAATCAAGTGGTTTCTACCATGTTTGACTTCGACACATGTATTCACATGGTCAGATTCGTACTCTAGAGTGGTGGACATGAAGACCCTGGATATTTTTTGACAGGTCCAGGTTGCATTGGAGTATATTTAGTGTACTGTTACATAGATCCACATTGTATGTCTAGTGGCTATGTTCAAGTTTGAGTCTTTAACACATAGATTCATAGTGTATTTTTGGTGGCTATGTTTAGATTTGAGTCATATTAGCATGGATCCACAGTGTATGTTTGGTGGCCATGACTTGTCTTACTTGACATGGATATTCGTATGTCGGCATTTATGATTTGAGTCATTTGTATTCTGAGTATGGGAATGCCTACCTTAGTGATGATATATTATTGTACTGTATTTCCTTGTTTGTTGGCAGGTTTCCGATCGACTATTCCTTGTTCCCTACACACACTCGACAAAGTATTTCAGCTATCACTTTGTTCTAACTTCATACTTTGGGGGGCTCTCTGTTACACATTATTTTTGTCATCCCTATGAACGTTAATGATTTAAACCTATCTATTGCCTTCAGAGGGGTCAGTGGCCTGAGTTCCTGAAGAGACAAGGGAGAAGAACTTTTCCTGAGAAAAGAAGTTGCATTTTCCTTTGTAAAAACCCTATAAAAATGGAAGTTCGTAGGTTTCTATATAGGCACGGTGTGAGAATGCCTGATTCTCACAGGTTGCACCATATTTGGGTTGCGAGAGGTTGCATGTTTCTCTATAGGCAGGGTGCAAGAATGCTTACACGTGGGAAAAACGAGCGTTTTCTCGAATCTTCTAGAAGGAGAATCTTCCATGGTGAGGTGGCATCCAAATGGTTTGGATCTTACTCACTTTCATGATTTAGTGGGATCATCCTAACCTCCTCACCTTATCCTCTTCAACTTATAAAAGGAGAGGAGATCTCATGGAGAAAGTTAGCTTGGAGATTTTGGGATTGGCTAAGTTGGATTTGGCTTGGAATTATTAGCTTGGTTAGAGTGGTTTTGAGTTTTGCCTTTGTCAAGATAGATTGTGAATACTATTAGATCTGTGCTCTCATAATTCTTGGAGTGAAAGTGTGTGGGGAACGATGGACAATTGGAAGGGACCTTATGACATAAAGGCCATGGTTGTAATCTCTCTTTCACATTTAATATGATACAGTAATATGATTCTTTCCTATAAAGCTTGTTTTGTTTTGTTGTATGATTCCTTGATCACATACATAGGTTTATATTGAGTTTATGCTATTTCTATCACTTTGGTTGGTTGCATTCTTTTGCAGGTTCATCATCGTATAAGCATTAGAACGGAGCTAGGATGGCAATGGTGAGAGGAATCAACATTTAAATGGTATGTCACCCATCCCTCTTTAGTTAGTAAATTCAATATTTAAAACTTAAGGAAAGCGTCATGTTCTGGTGTGTTTTGTTCTAGATCTAGGTGGATCTAGGGAGATCAGTTAGTGTCTGCACCTACCTATTAGTCCAATAACAATCTAGCCTCATGGACATCCCTCCTTGATAGCTTTCTTTGATCACCTTAATAGCATTTCCCTCCATATTCAATTCATAATGGAAATGCAAAAGGATAACTCTCTTCCCTTTCTAGACATAGTCATCTCCCACCTTCCCTCACCCACCAAGTTTACAAAAAAAAAGAGGCATACTAATACTCTATCTCCCAAATCAATAGAGCCTTCCACTCCACTCAAATTGTTAAATCCAAAAATCATACTTCTTCTTCCCCTCCCACTTCTCACCTCTCTTTACTTTCTATCTAGGGTACAAGGATCACATTTCAAGAATTCTGGCCAAAAAGAATATGAAAACATTTTTCAAGCAGTATAAAATCCTTAAACATATGTTCAAAATAGCCCAAGAGTCTACCAAATCCCTTAATCCCGAGGAAAATCATACATACTGAAAACCATAAAATCCTTCAAAGAATTACTGAAAGAACACATAGCCAAGACAAACCACAATAGGATCATTTATTGAGAAACATTCCATTAAATCTGAGCATTTAATTTAAATCCTAAAAATATAAAAACACTCGAATAATGAGTCATAAAAACAAATACAAATACAATTTTAAAATTTTATATAGCATTAATTTTTATTACTATCATTGGGTTTTTGACATACCCATAGCCATGATCTCGATGCTCTTACATCAGAAGATTTCAGAGTTGATGAGATGTGTCAAATGTAAATTTGAGGAGGCTTATAATTTATAAGTATTTCTTACATCACTCAAAAATTTTGGGATGTTCTTTTTGGCCGATTGAAACTAAAGTTAGGAAATATATTAAAAAACATGTTAAAATATTGGCTGAAGTGGGATTGTAAATTAGAGTTGTTAGATCCACTATGGAACATTAGGGTGGATTTTATTTGCTAGAATTTTTGGTTGAAAATAAATAAAAGGTTATTAATCAATCGACATCAATTTATCAGATATGACTTAGTATCAAAGAATCCTTAAAAGGGGAAATTATACCAAAAGGGAATATCTTATTAGGGACCTACTCAATGGGATAAAAGGGATTAAGATCTCCTCAATGATTGGAAGCTTAAACAAACCCTCATTCCTGCTCAAGAAACACAAAATATAGGATATGGATTCTTAATTGTGATTGGATATACAAAAGCATTGTCGTTGGAGAAATACCTTCATAACTTCCCCACAAGACAATTTTGCTATAGTAAACAATTTCAAATAGTTTTCATGTCATTTTTTGGCCTCAAGAGATGTATTTTCTGTGATTATAATCTAATAAATAACACTTGCATATCCTAAAAAGATGGTGTTCTATTTGCAAATGCCTTTGCCACTTCTTCTGATATTGCTACTATTATTGGACTTGCACTGAAAACTAATAATGGAGATAGTGAATCATGTGACACACTCAAAGAAATTGCATCTTATTTGGAATAAGCTAGTGTAAGATATTAATTGTGCTCAATGTGTAAAAAATAGGGAACATTCAATTGAAGGAGTTGTTGGCAGTGGCCTCAAAAAGAGACAAAGAACAAAGAGATCTTCACAAAATTTGGTACTATATAGTGGTTTACCAAGTTTAGGAAATGACAAGGGGAAAAAAATGAAGCCTAATCAAAGCACAGGATCTTCAATACATGAACCTATGACATAGCACATGTGTCTATGGGATATTAAAGAACACCCATAATTTCACTAGGTACTAATAAATACCTCCAAAATGCTTTTGTTGATGTTACACATCAAAATTACTCACTTCGATAGTGTCGCAAGTGTCGTCATTACAAGTGTCGCAAGTGTCACATTTTGCTCACAAGTGTCGCAAGTGTCAAGGAAATCATATTGCCATGATGCCTATGTCATGCCCATAATGACATGAGAAGGACACTTGACACACATCAAACACTTGATTTGGAAGAGGAGGAATAGTTAACTGGGCTTATGAACCTCTTTCCATCTGAAAGAACCCAAAAAACCGAGTTTTTGGAGGAGAGCACTCCCCTATACCTCTCTCAGGAGTGTTGGCATCCCCCTATAAGCTATCAGGGAGCGTTATAACACTCATCTGCCCTTTTACAGGAGCGCTCCTATTCTCAAGAGTGTTGGCACCCCCCTAAAGTCTACTGGGGAGTGCTATAGCGCTCTGATGGCCCTTTTGAGGGAGCGCTACCTATTCTGGGTAGTAGTTGGTTTGTTGAGATGAATGAGGGGAGGATCCCTTCAATCCCTGAAGGCAGTTGGATTCAAATCCCTATTCAAGCCATGATCTTAGGGAAGATCCCTAACTGAAGGAGGAAAATCCTCAACTTACTCCAAGGATATCTCAAGTAGTTAGGCCTCTCCAAGGCTATATAAGCAAGCTTTCTCATGGTGAGAGGGGATCTGGATAGAGAATCATACCAAACTTATGATCTCATAAGTGATATTTGGAGAAGAGATGAGAAGCATGAAACCTATGATCTCATAGGAAACACACAGTGAACTGGAGGAGAGTAATTAGTGAAGTTGTTGTCATCCAGATCATGGATCTTTCGAGCAAGGGTTAGACAAGGAGGACTTGGCAGAACTGTCGCATTCCATCTACGGCTGTAAGTAATGTTTTGTCCTCATTAATATGATTTGCTTGGATTGTTTCTTTCTAATTTGTGTTCAATCTCACATGAATTTGTCTCTAAGTAGATAGATTTGTTTCGGACTAATCTTGATAGAATAGGAAGTGGTCGTACTTTGTTTGTCTACAGGATTCATCGAGGAGTGAAAGATTGGAGCTTAAATCGAGTCGTGCGGGGACAAACATCGATTAAAGGTACTTATTTTATCCTTCCTCCTCACACACTAGTCCACCTAGATCTAAAAGGAAGTCAGTGACCATGATAAGCACTTTTTGTCTTAGAGTTAAGAGTGTAGCTCTTTGAGGAGATCTACCTGTCTGTAGGGAGATTTTCCTTCAACAGAGATTGGCGACTCCACCGAGGATCAAATCAAAACTTTTGGTTTTGATTTTTCCTCATAGACCTTGTATTAACCTTTGTTTTTTTTCAGAACTTGTACACCCCATATGTTTGATTTCATATGCTGATTGACTCTTTACCCCATTACATTTAGCTTGACTGTCAAAATTTGATGAAATTTTGGGTTTTTGGACATTTTTATGAGTTTTTTTAGCCTGGTGCCCCTATGCCCATGTTAGCAGAGCTAAAACACTCCCTAAATGTGTTGGACAGAGTGTTATAATGCCCTGGTGTCCCTTACACTAGAGTGCCAGCCCCTTTTTGCAAAAAATCCTTTCAAAAATTCCATTTTTTGGAGGTCCAAACCCTATTTTTTCACTTGCTAAGCTTCTTTGTGACTCAATGCTTCTTCCTTTGACCTTTGACACGCTTCCTCCTGAGAAGTAAACACCTTGTTGTTCATATTTTATGCCCTTCTTCATTATTTTTGAGTTTTTTCTATTGAGAGCTTGAAATCGATCCGCTGCTTTCTTTTGTCCTATCTGACTGAGTGGGAACTCTAGTGAAGGACACTAGAATTCTGTGCCTATTCTCATTTGGTTCTTTGAGGTCATATTGTCCAATCTCTTTCTCCCCCCTTTTTCATTTTTTGGTTTTCTTTCTCTTGTTTGATCGCAAGAAGGGTGTGTTGTTTGTGTGAAATCTGTTTGTGCTTGTCACAGGGTAGTTGACAGGAGAACCATCATTTGCATACAAACGACAAAGATAAATCTTAGTGATTAGTTTTCATATTATATTTCTGAAATGTTGTAGCATTATATTGGATCTAATTGAGAACAAAATTGATTGAGGGCATTCCTTATTAGTGTTTGATAGTGAAAATGACTCTTTCTCTCTCTCTTAAATAGGCATTCATTGAAAAGAAATGATTGCTTATCATCTTTTATGCATTTTTTGGGAATTGAGTCGTCATTCCATCAGTTTCACTTTCATACACCCTTTGAGTAAACAACAACCATTAAAATCAATGCTTAACTAAAATTTATCAGACTTTTTACATCTTTGTTAGCAAACCTACATTAGTTTAAGGTGTAGGGCTTTGGAGTAGGTTGAAAGGATAACTTTCCAAATCTATCAAACAAACTTAGTATCTTGCGGTAGGGAGAGTCAAATACAATTTTTGTTTGGCTTGCTGGGATCCCCCTCTCACACAAGGGTTACACACGAGGTCGCATTCGGGTAAGTTAAGGAGATTATCCCTCCATGGCCCAACCGTTTGTAGTGGTCAGATCTTATATTGGGGGTCACTAGAAGGTATACCCACAATTATGTGTGGGAGCCTTTCAAGATGATTTCAGACTTGTTATCCTGCCCATACGTTTCGACTGGACTATCGACTATACCCGCCCAGGGGCTGACTATGAGTTGGTGACCTTAGTAGCCACAATTTTTAGGGTCTCACACAAGGTGATGGTGAAGGGAAGTCTCATTGTACCTAGAACAAACATTGGTCAAACTTACTCGGGATCCTTGGAGGGTAAATTCACTATTACTGCGTGGAAGCTTGCACCAAGGCGTAAGTCCATTAAGCAGGTCGCCAACGTAACTGATCCACCCGCTCTATCCCCACCCCTTCCTATTTTGATCTTGCGATGTTAGATTTCATCACCAACTAGTGGTTTCATCGTGGGAAGGTTTTTTTTGATTGATTGCTTCTCAGATTCATAGCGTGTGTTGTTTGTTTTACTTAGTGGACCTTAGGTTGAGTCAGTGTTAATGGCATCGAATCCTGAGAGTACCAATGGAGGAACCCCTTCATCTGGGGAACCTTATACCTTTCCTTTGTTTGGAAACTTTGGTCCTCCATATGTTTCCACACTGAGTCTTCCAGGACTCACCATCAGAATACCAATTTGGTTGTTCCCCACTCTGGTGATTCCAAATCCTCCCAATGTTTCAGCTGCACCTAATACTTTGGATGTCAATACACCACCCACACATCAACCTGATGTCAACTTTTCACCTTCTTTGTCCATCAAGTCTCCTTCCATTTCTCCTTCTTCGCCTAGTGAAAGATCTAAAGCAAGTAGCCAGGTTGATCAGAAGAAGAAGAAATGGAAAGAGAAGATGAAGAAGAGCCCGAAAAGGACCAAGGCCCCAACAACATTAGATGTTGGCTCTAAGAAACTAGTTACTGTTAATAGTACTGGGAGTGTTGATGAGGTCAACAAGATTAAAATGAAGAATCCGAAACCCAAATTCCCTTGTAGTCTTTGTAAGGGTGACCACTTTATGAGGGATTTCCCCAGTCTTATCAAGGTCTTATAAATGTGGTCTTCCATGCCATCGGCTTCTGCTAGACATGCCGATGATACCCCGTCAACTAGTGACATTAAGGTTGGTAAGAAGAAGAAAACTGTCAAGTTCCCTTGCATGTTATGTAAAGGTGATCATTACTCTCACCTTTTTCCTCGTATGGACGAGGCTTCTTCTCTTTTGGAAAAACTTCAACTTCCAAAAGGTTATCGTAAGCTTTCCCATGACCCATCATTAGTTGATGGACTGGTCAATCTAGTTCCATCCTCAGTCAGTCCGATTGATTTGGTGGTCAATCTAGTTTCCTCCTCAATTGAACTACAAACCCAAGTAGTTGATCCAGTTCCATCATCGATCAACCCCACTCTTCATCAAAAGAGTGTAACCCAAGTGGTCGATCAGTTTTTATCCTTGGTTGGTCCCACTCTCCCATTAGAAAGTGACTCCAAAGCTGTCGATTTGTTTCCACCCGTAGACCCCATTCTCCCCCTGGAGAATGAAACCAAAGTGGTTGATCCAGTTCTGTCATCGATCGATCCCATTCCTTCATTGAGGAATGCTAAAGTGACTGATTCAGTCCCTTCCTCGATCAATCCCACTCTTCCTCTAAAGAGTGCCAAAGTGGTCGATCTAGTTTCACCATCGGTCGATCCCATTCCTCCATTAAGGAATGTCAAAGTGACTGATCCAGTCCCTTCCTCGGTTAGTCCCACTCTTCCTCTAAAGAGTGCCAAAGTGGTCTATCCAAGTCCACCACTAGTCTATCCAATTCCACCACTGGTCGATCCAGGTCCACCTTTGGTCGATCCAAGTCCACCATTAGTCGATCCTACTCTCCCTCTAGAGAGTAAACCTGATACTGCCCACATTTTTCTCGTTGATACAGACTCTACCATGTCGGGGGGCATTCCTCCTTCTCCTGTGAAACCACCTCCAAGTACTGAAGACATCCTTTTTTATTGGGGTGCGCTAACTGGACCTCGTCTTCCCTCTCACATTCCTTTCCAGATTATAGTACAGGTTTGTGGTCGAGACGTTCCTCAAATGCTGATAGATGAAGGTGCGTCCATTAGTATTTTGTCTTTTTTTGCTTGGTACACTTTGGGTTGTCCTCAGCTTGCGCTGGTTACACAGAATCTGTTAGCTTTTAACAGAAGAACCAACCAACCTTTAGGGATCCTTCCTCAGTTTCCTATAACTTTGGGAGGGAAAACTATCTTTATTGATGTCATGGTAGTCCGAGACCCCTTGGATTTCACTTTACTCCTTGGGAAGGATTATGTCTATTCTATGAAATCTCTTGTATCCACTCTTTTCTGTGTGATATCTTTCCCTCACGATGGAAGAATTGTGACTATTGATCAACTTTCATTCATTGGCCCCGACTGGGTTACCTCCCTAAGTGGTTCTTATATGCAGACAGTATCACCCCTGCTGCATGTCAATTATGTGGTGCTGTCTCCCATGACCTCAACTTCCAATGATTTAGATCCGGTAGTTGACATAGTGATCTCTTCAGTAGGGCTATTGGAGCATGATCTCCTTACCCCTGTCACGACCCTCAACATGTGTTCCTTCTCGAGTGATGATCTTCCATCCAGTGAAGATATCCTGGAGGCCATGACCGAGTTTTGTCCCTTGACATGGTATCCTTCCAGATCATTATCCTCTTGGAAGCCATGATCAAGAAGCAAGTCACGAGCATAGTTTCTCTTCTTTGTGGAAATCTCGTTAAAAAATGAAACAGAGGCCCTGAGCATAGTTCTTTTCCTGTGTCAATCTCATTAAAAAATGAAACAGTCACCTCTCTTAAACCTTCTTTTCATCCACCCTTCTCCTTTTTCTCATCTACTAGCGAAATTGGTGACGACCCTAGAGTCGGTGAATGAATTGAAGCTTGGAGGGCATGTCTCCAACCTTTGATGATATTTCTGGAGTTAAGCCACTAGATTTCAAGTTGGGGGCATACCGAGATTAGTCTTTGTTCTTTCTCGTGCTCGTAAATACATGAGAATGCATCTGGGTAGAATTTTATCTCTTTTTCAGACCCGTATGGATACACAAAAAAGGAACACCCTGGAGTCTCCTTTAAGCTCTTTTCAGACTCTCTAAACATGAAAAGATTGCCGAGTGATATTGCTTCCTTTCCCACTCGTTAAAAGGTTTGAAAGGGCATCTTTCGAGTGATAATTTATCTCTCTTTCGGCCTCATGAGACTAACATTATGAAAAAGGACAACATTGGAGTCACCTTTAAGTTCTTTTCAGACTCTCTAAAGATGAAAAGATTGTCGAGCACCTTGTTCTCTTCACGCTCATTAAAGTATTTGAAGAAAATGTCTATTGGAAGATAGTTTATCTCTTTTTCAGTCTCATCCGACTACTTTACGAAAAAAGAACTGAGAGAGTTCTCTTTTGAGTGTTTTTCCAGACTCTATAATCATGAAAAACCTTCGAGTTTTTTGTCTTTGGACTTGTTAAAAGAAACATCGACAGGCCCATATGGGATCGAACCCTTACTTCTTCTAGTTCGTTAAACAAAGGAAGAGGAACTTATCGAAGGTGAGTTATATCAAGCATGTGTTACCCCTCCTCGAGCTCGTTAAATCAAAAAGAGGTACTCATCTATCTGGATGGGGGAAAATTTTGAAAGAAGCAAGCCAAGTAGTTTTTTGATAACATTACCAAGTAACTCTTAGAGTCACCCTTGAACATGGCACTTTGTCTTTTGCATGCATTATAATCCGATGAACCTCTACACTGAGCCAATCCTTTGAGTTTCTTTCACTCCTCTGGGTCACCTGACGTAAGTCACAACATCCACTGCATCATCAAGTTTTGGTCCATGTCATGTTTCTACTGTTGTGCCTCAGTGTTCAAGGGAAGTATATACTTCGAGAGTTAGCCATCACAAATATCTTGTCTCAATACCCATTTTAGTCCATGTTCATTTGATCTACCAATTACATCTTTGTGTTTGTTTCATGTCGTTGATAGGGGATACATCAAGGCCCTCCTTCGACGAGTCTATTCTTGTCGACTTCAACACACTATCCAGGAACTAGACTTAGAAACCAGTTAGTACTTTCAGACCTGCATGCCTCAATGACAGGCCTCCTCACGTTCGACGGTGGGTTTACATCATTGAACTCTGATCGAATGATTCCATGGATGTTCAACTTCATCTCATCCATTCACATTTGTTGGAATGTACTAGAGTACCTTGTGAATCATTGACATTAATGGTGATCTCCCTCGTGCTTGATAACAGTTTACATCATTGACCGGTAATCAAGTGGTTTCTGCCATGTTTGACATCAGTACATCTATTCACATGGTTAGATTCGTACTATATCGGGATTGGTAAGAATACCCTGGGTTGAGTGATCACTCTGATATGTACTTTTCCCAGGTTGTGATGGAGTTTCTCTTGAACAATGACACATATACTGTTACATAGATCCACTTTGTATTGGTCGTGGCTATGTCTTATCATCTCGTAGATCCACTATGTATTCTTCGTGGTTATGATCAGTTCAGGTCATAAGAATATAGATCCACACTGTATCCTCAGTGGCTATACCTTTTATCAATACAATTATGGATCCGTAGTGTATTTTATGGTGGCCATATCTTGCAAGTCTTGATCACCCAAGCATAGGTATGCCTACCTTGGGTTTGAAACATGTCATAATGTTTGTTGGATGTTTGTGTGCATCTTCTGTCAGGTTCTCTGCATCTATACCCTTGCTTGAAAGTCTACAAAGCATTTTAGTTATTAGTTCTCATCTTCTAACTTCATACTTTGGGGGGAAATCCGTTACACATCAAAATTACTCACTTCAATAGTGTCACAAGTGTCATCATTAAAAGTGTTGCAAGTGTCACATTTTTCTCACAAGTGTCGCAAGTGTCAAGGAAAGCATACTGCCATGATGCCTATGCCGTGCCACGATGCCACATGAGAAGGACACTTGACACACATCAAACACTTGATTTGGAAGAGGAGGAATGGTTAACTGGGCTTATGAAACTCTTGCCATCTGAAAGAACCCAAAAAAATGAGTTTTTGGAGGAGAGCGCTCCTCTATACCTCTCTCAGGAGTGCTGGTTCCCCCCTATAAGCTATCAGGGAGAGTTATAACACTCATCTACCCTTTTGTAGGAGCGCTCCTATTCTCAAAAGTGTTGGCGCCCCCCTAAAGTCTATTGGGGAGTGTTATAACGCTCTGATGGCCCTTTTGAGGGAGCACTACCTATTCTGGGTAGTAGTTGGTTTGTTGAGATGAATGAGGGGAGGATCCCTTCAATCCCTAAAGGTAGTTGGATTCGAATCGCTATTCAATACATGATCTTAGGGAATATCCCTAACTGAAGGAGGAAAATCCTCAACTTACTCCAAGGATATCTCAAGTATTTGGGCCTCTCCAAGGCTATATAAGCAATCTTTCTCATGGTGAGAGGGGATCTAGATGGAGAATCATACCAAACTTATGATCTCATAAGTGATATTTGGAGAATGGATGAGAAGCATGAAACCTATGATCTCATAGGAAACACACAGTGAACTGGAGGAGAGTAATCAGTGAAGTTGTTGTCATCCACATCGTGGATCTTTCGAGCAAGGGTTAGACAAGGAGGACTTGGCAGAACTGTCACATTCCATCTACGACTATAAGTAATGCTTTGTCCTCATTAATATGATTTGCTTGGACTGTTTCTTTCTAATTTGTGTTCAATCTCACATAAATTTGTCTCTAAGTAGATAGATCTGTTTCAGACTAATCTTGATAGAGTAGGAAGTGGTCATACTTTGTTTTTCTATAGGATTCATTGAGGAGCGAAAGATTGGAGCTTAACTCGAGTCGTGTGGGGACAAACTATGATTAAAGGTACTTCTTTTCTCCTTCCTCCTCACACACTAGTCCACCTAGATCTAAAAGGAAGTCAGTGACCATGATAAGCACTTTCTGTCTTAGAGTTAAGAGTCTATCTCTTTGAGGAGATCTACCTATCCACAGGGAGATTTTCCTTCAATAGTTGAACCCCCCTTCCAATACATATTTCCAATAAAAAACCTTATTTTTACTACACACCCATTTTTATCCTCCCAAATACCTATAAGCCCCTCTTACCTCACATCCTCTCCCCTCACATCCTCTCCCCAATACCTACAATATATTGACTTATTTTTCACCATTTAAAAACCCCCTTTATGAATGAATATGATAAAGTTTCGGTTAACAAGGTCAAGCACTTATGAATCCAAGGAAAAATAATTTCAAACTATGACCTGCAAAATTGATATTAACAGAACACCATGGCATTCTATCGACTCTACAAAATATGACATCAATAATAAAGTATGATGAAAAATTGTTATTTTCCAATATAATAAACAAATTTATCTTGTTATTATTGACTGTGTGGTTTTTTACTTTTAATAAATTTATCTTTTTATTATTAATTGTGGTATTTCACTTTTAGTAAATTTATCTTATCTTATCTTATTATATTATAGTTTAGTATGATCTTTCACTTTTAATAAAATAATGATAAAAATTATGAAAATTAAAGTGAAAAATGAATAGATCTACATTCATACAATGTGACTTTTAAAAGAATCTTGTATGCTTACATTTAGTATTTCCCCTACTTAACTTTATTATTAATGATTTTTTTATTTAGAACTTGAAATGTAAGTTACATCCTTCACCAAAGTATAAGTACCTGTTCGCACCCAATTCGTCACCTGGTGAGCAAATCGAGGGTGCTTACATGCCCTATTGGGTCTTGCAGAGCATGACAGCTGTGGAGGAAAGGGTTAGAGGAAACAAAACAAATTACAAGCAAGAATTAAACAAAAACAAACTAAACTGTGAACATACGGATAAAGAAACAATAAACACAAAAAAGACACCTATATCACCAATGGTTTTGAGCTGGTCTATTGA
>CBVK0101590944.1:0-12391 GCA_900067695.1 Picea abies
AAAGTTCGTGCACCTCCAATCCCCACAATTCTATAGGATCGTCAATCTCCCAATCTTGACGGTACTTTCTGAAATGACGGTTCAGATATTCCCTTTTCAAATCCACGGACCAGATTTTCCCCTCCTAAATCAACAAATGCGATCTCCTTCATAATTCCAAACTTCATACTTTTCAAATCTCAAACCTTGCTTTCCTTCATACATCAATCTTCTGGAGTTGACAATCTGTGGACACCTGTCCTCCTAAATCAATGACCTTGTTTCTACTTCGGGTGTTTGACCTTTCAACTAGATCAATGGTCCTGTGGCCCTCTTCTTGATCAATGGTTGATATCTCCTTTGGGTCTTCGGACTTCTGAGATCTCAAATCTCAAACATCACCCCTTTTCTCGATGGATTTTATACGAAGGCAATAATCCACTGACATGTGTCCACTTGATTTGACGATCAAGGATTACATTGGGTCCTTACCCAGAGTCTACAGATTTACGCCACGTCTCCTCTATATCTGACGACTATGAATTACTTAGGGAATTTACCCGGAGTCCACATATTCACACCACGTCCCTTCTTAATCTAACGACTATGAATTACTTCGGGACTTTATCCAGAGTCCACAGATTCACACCATGTCCCTTCTTAATATGACAGATATGAATTACTTTAGGACTTTATCTGGAGTCCATAGATTCACTCCATGTCCCTTCTTAATCTGACAGCTATGAATTACTACAGGACTTTATCTGGAGTCCACAGATTCACGCCATGTCCCTTTTGGATCAGACGGTCCATATTCACTTCGGACGATCCAACATTGGATATTTAGTTTAGATGATCTGAAGACTAACATCTACTTTGGACGATCTGATGATTGAGATTTTCTTTGGCTCTCAGGATCTTCACACTTCGAGACTCTCAAATCTCAACTGAAAACTCTCGAATAGATTTCCTGAAGCTGTTGATATGATGACATGTATCTCCTAGCGATCAACAGTTAGGATTCTACTTTGGGTGATCTTAGGAATGAGATTTAATTTGTCTCTCCGGCTATCCACACTTCGGGAGTCTCATATGTCAACTAAAAACTCTGGCATAGATTTCCCTGGAGTCCACAATCTGTTGCCATGTGTCCCTCTGGATCTGGCTGTCTAGATTCGCTTTGGGTCTTCAGGGTTTAGGAATCTAAAATTTCAATTGAAAACCCTTGAACATATTTCTCTAGAATCCGTGATCCATCACCATGTATCCCTATGGAATATGGCAGTCCAAATTCACCTCCTGGTGATGGATGACCTCAAATTACTTTGGGACTTTGGAACTTTGGTAAGTTCACTTCTCCTGCATGTGCCAAGTGCTAAGGTTCATGCACCTTTCTTAGATCCAACATCTGTTGATCCTTGGCATTGTGATCCAATGGCCATTGTTTCTCCTCCTCCTAAGCTTCTGACTTACTCAGACTTAGAATATTTTCTAAGTGCTCGAAGGATTCGACCTTTTCTCCTCCTATAGGCTCGTTTCCTGGATTTCATCTACACTCCTGAAAATGATATCTCTTCCGATCTTAATCTCCTTGAAGATTTCTCCATCCCACACGGTCCTTGCGTTTCAGAGATTGCGTGAAACTAAGATCGAAGGTTAACAATGATCACCGGTTCATAGAAATTGTGGGGCCCCAACATGTGTACTCTTTACCAGAGAGTTCGACCTCCACAATATGGAAAGTGCTCGCTTGATTCTAGTCTTAGGATCGTTGATCTTCCATTCTTTCGAGATCAATGACAAGGGTGAATTGTGGGATGTGAACTAGCGTGTCTGCTATTTTCACCTTTGTGCTCCACATTGATTCCCCACCCTCGATATCCATTCATAGATCGATGGTTCATAGAAATTGCGGGGTTCAACTTGACTATTGTGAAATTTGACATCTCAGAGCCTCGAGCTCCAAGGTTCCTAGACCCAGGTCACGTGGATCTTCATATAAATCCTAGGCTATAATCCCTGCTCTTAGTTGGGTTTTTTGTTAAGGGAATAGGTGGAAGTTCAGAGTCTCCTAGACTACTAGTCTAAAGGGAACACCTTCCCAACTTCCAGAGATTTAAGCTCTAAATCAAGGAAAAGTAACTTGTGAGGTTACCAAAATGGTAGCTATGCCCAGAGGCTTTCTCCGACCCCGGAACAATGATATAAATTCCAAGGGAAATCTCCTTCGAGTGATTAAACTGGAACATATGGAAATTCAAGAAGAAATATAGGTTCTCAAGGGAATGAACACATACGCATAATGTAATCATTTAATACAAATAAAGAACCCTTTATATACATGTAAATACTCGCATGCATCCATTATTTACAATTCAAATAATAAGGCAAGAAAACAATTATTAGAACCATAGAGTGTGATGTGAGTGCTGAAAGTGGTGCTCATTTCCACCCAACCATAGGCTTAGTCACTCCCAATGGATTTATCACTGGCCACCCCCGAGCTTAAGCCATGATGCTTTGAGATTCAATCTCTTACTTACAGCTCAACAGAAGTTAGGGATGAAGGTTTCTCTCCTTCTCCCAATACAGAAATAGATAAGGAAGAAGGTTACTCTCCTTCTTCTGGCTCAATCTCTATTTTCTGTGATTAGAACTCACTGTTCCTGTTTCAGTCCTTCCTCAAACTCGAGAGTTTCCGCTCTTGTCTCTCCATTTTTCCACAGTTATTCCTCTTCCCACCACACTTCCTTTCTTTCCTTTCTTAGCAAGGTTGTGTGTGGCTATAATTCCCAGTCCATGGTCAGGTATGGAAGCCTTACAGATGGGTGGTCTACCCCATCCCCTCATTAACTCTTGAGGAGGTATTCCCACCTACCATCCTGACTGTAATTCATTCTTGGTCCAGAGGGTTGTTCTGATCTGAGCAATTAATTCTAGTATGGTACTGGTTCGGTGGAGGTTAACGCAACCATTCCAAGTCCCCTCCACCACCTTTCATAGCATTCATGGTTTTCTCTTAGCACATCCCCTCTTTCAACAGTCATGCAACATGTAACCATTTTCTATTAAAATAAAAAAATTTACATTCATCAATATTTTGTACAAAGGCCCATTAAATCAAACATTCACACTTTTAGGTTTTCCATAGTTCCTTGGCTAATATAGTTATATTTATAGACTGGGGGAAACAAGGTGTTACAACACAGTTAAGATTCTAGAGGGAGAATCTATTGGTGTTTTCCTTTGATTTGATCTACAAAAGTATTATAAACTTAGGGACCCAGAGGAAAGGTTAAACACAGATTTCGTGGTCAAGTTTTATGAGTATCATGACACTAGAAGCTTACTAGCCTCTTGGTGGAAAGAAGACACAAAATTCACAAAGAGAAACATTGGCTGGTACAATATGGTAAATCTCAGAGAGCCCTACATTTATTTAATGGATTTGATTTGTTGATTATATGGAGAAAATGATTGATCAAAATTTTTAGAAGCTTGGATGCCCTTGGCATATACCGTGGCAATTTCTAGGGGTAGTTTCAATTGCGGAGCCATTATTTCAAAACAATTGAGTATTAATCTCCTACAGAACCAGAAACCAAAGGAAGGAGAAGTTCCAATCTTCTACATGGCATCCTACTTGCTTGGCGTAAATTTCATAGATGATTTTAGGGGCTAAATTTTGAAAATGGTCTAATTTTCCATGGTTTTTCCTCAAAAAGGATTCACCAATGTCCATTTTTTCTAAAAACAATTCGCCCAAATTCTATGGAATAAAATTATTTTACCTTAAAAATCACCAAAATTTTATAGAAACTATATAAAATCCTTAGAAATTTGAATATTTTTACAAAAGTATCGACAAACATTTTACATTTTGCATATGAAGGACTAGTAAGATTAGCCCAGGTTTATACATTTTAATATAAATTTCCATTCTTAAAATCATCCCTAGATGTAATATGCATGAGAAACGTTTTCAAAGGTATGAATTTAAGCTGGCATATTGTTGATTTTCTTGTACATGTTTATTTCAGTGTCTTATGGGAGAATAGGTACAAAATATCATATGTCATCATATGTGATGGGTTCATATCCAAGATATACTTCATTATCTTTAGAAAGGAATTCCCTAGGCTTTCTATGGCAACCAAAAAGATGATAGCTAAAGTTGGCCATTGGTACTTCGAAGAGATAAGCACCTATATCAGAGTGTTCAGAGCTACTGGTGCACTTCACCTACTTTTTGATCATCTCATATTGAGAGAGATTTGTTACCATACCATTTACAAGGTTATAATGATTCCCTAGTAAAGGATAAGAAGAGGGATTTCATTCCTTATGGTTTTCACATAGTATTTTATATGGTCAAAGACACTATGAAGGAGAAACAAGAAGGGTTAAATCAGCTTGAGTATTGGTTCCCCACAGGTCGCTTTCACAGGAATGATACAAATGTTTTAGTCCCCTAGCACGTGTCAGAGGTATCCTTCTATTGGCCATATGCTCATGATATTTTTGAAGATGAAATCTTTACTGAAGGCACCCAAGACTGGGATGAAGTGATCCACAGAAAGGCTAACCCAAACATGAACAAATTTAAGGAAATGACTATGGATGAGAAAGTGGAGACAATAGAGAAAACAAATCAAGAATCCCTTAGGGTTAGAGAATAAAACAAAGTAGTGGAAGTGACTGAGGCACAAAGAAGGGGGATGTTGTTACTAGAAGAAGCTGAAAGAGTTGTTGCAATATTTGAGGAAGATCCCCTACTCAATCCTTTGATATGACCTTTGTGAATAAATGTGGTAGGTACAAGCAAGGAGGCATAACCAACTAATTCAATTGTAATTCCACTAGGGTAGACCGCTGATCAAGAAAACCCCAACACTATGTCACCACATGCAATATCATCGGTGACTACTACAACTTAGCAAAGGTCAGCAAGAGCATCAAGTGGGAATGGTATGCCTACTGTACTCATAGATTTTATCACCATATATGACGATGAGGAAGGTTCAGAAGATTTGTGCATAACCCTGGTACCAATCACACAAGAGGAGGAACCTGGGAAACATCTGCTCCACTTCTAATGTTTTGATCCCACATCCCCAAGAAGGCAACCATGAGGTTAGGAGAACTATGGAAACTGAATTTCTCCAAGAATGAATTGGGTGATGGTGAACAAAAAGAAGAAATGCAGTATCTAGAAATCAACATCTCAACGGCCAAACGACCAACTAATGTCAATCCTGCTCCTGCTTCGCTAGATAGGACAAATAATTCGTCAATCGACGAGGACCAACTAAAGGCCAAATCACCAAAGAATACAGAAAAATCCCCTACTAAGGAATTGAAAGAACCTTCCATGGAACATCTCTATACGACAGGAAGCCTAGGTAGTACTCTGTCCTGGGAAGATCAATAGATTCTTGAACCAGTAGATGAAATCATCGATGTACAAGAAATTGCTTATGACAAGAACATGAAATCTGTAATGAGAAGAACAACCAAGAAAATGAGTCTCGCATTTGATAGAGCACTTCTCATAACCATAGAGGAAACGTTGTTCGACACAAAAAGTGCTAAGATGACTAAGCTAATTGGAGCAGGGATGGCCATAACCAATGCTACTTTAGACAAAGAAAAAAGAGATGAAAGGGAGGTGGCTTCCATGAGGAAAGAACTATACCATCTGCGACATCAAACAAAGTACTACCAAAATTAAACACAAGCGGTAGTACTCTTGAAATGTGAGTTCCGAGAAATGTATGCACAATTCACAAGTGAAAGAGATATCTTCACCGCTCACATCACTGATTTCCATGAAGATACCCTCATGGGGATGGAAACCTATAGAGACATGCAACAATGATATGAAAATGAACATCAAGCCTTGGAACAGATAGAATACATCTGCTAAGTGCAGAAGGGATGAGATATAGAAGATCATGGCATCTGAGTGGTGATGGATAACAACATCACCTGAATAAGGAAGGCAACTGAACATTGGGTGAGCATGGTCTAGGAACCTCAACGAAAAATGTAGGAAAGATGGGGAGAGTGTGAGAAAATTTGGGAGAAAATCAATCAGGAAATGAGAAATACTAACCTACCATAGTTTGGTCCACCAGAGGATTCCTCCTATTTGCATGATATAGTTAAAAAACATGAAGAACAAGACCTTGCATGGGAAGTGAAGATTTTGTAGATTTCAGGCATGATCTCGGGTCAAGTGAAGAAGTTCATGGAACCCTCGATTAAATATTTTGCAGTCCTATAACGCTTAAGCGTCAAGATAATCAAGTATAAGGAGCAAACAATAGAGATAAAGGAGGTCTTCTTCGCTCTGATGGATCAACACGAGTTTCGATATGCAAATACATGCGAAGATCTCTTCTTCAAGTGGTTAGAGTACGAGAAGAATGATCCACTTCATTAAAACCACTAGATGATCAAAATATAAGATAGAGAGAAAAAATATATAAAATCTGCCACGTTGTATTTTCTCAACTTAACACAAATTTAGTAGCTATTTTTAGTTTAGTTATTTTTTTGTTATAAATAAGGGCATCGACCTGGGACAAAGGGTCGATGGTTGTGGAGATAAAGAATTTTTTGAAATTTTGTAAGAGAACTATTTATGTGCATGTTATTTTAATTAAGAAGTTTTGTTTAGAACCAAAGGCACTTCTATCATCTAAGCCATGAATGTGATTGGACTGAGGGGGATTATATCTGTCTTTGGATTCAATATTTGTTGTTGTATTGAGTAAGAGTTGTTGTAACTATTATTTAAAGTTATCTTATAATGTTGTGAAAGTTCTTTTATTTTTAGTGGACGAATAGAAATCAATTATGTTAATCTGTGATTGATAATAGAGCATTGAAAATTACTTTTCTTTCACTAACTTCTTGTCACATGTATATCTTCTTTCTATAATTGTTATCTCAGACAATGTTAAATTTCCAACTAATCAAAATGGTATTAATGCTAGAAGTAGCTTAGATCTTATTTGTATGCATGCTAAGGTATAAAGGTTATCCTAACACCTAGCCTTCCCTCAACATGCAATATAACTTCCCTCTGGCATTTAGTTTAAGATCTACCTTTCTTTTGTTATAAATATTAAAAAAATAACCAAAAAGAGAACTGTGTAGTCTGAGGAAAGGCCTAAAAAAAAGAGATATCTTTAAATCATGATTAAACCCCATCGATAATTGCAACCAGATCACGAATATGGAGAACCTTACCACTCATCAAACACTTATGAGTATAATTGGTCCTCTTAGGAGGGTTTGGTTCCTTCCTTTGAGTTAAAGGGATATCGGATCCCTCAACAAAATTGGCGCTAGAAGGAGGGACTTAATGAATGCATGGATAACAATATTTATGATAAAATATTATGCAAAGCCTATATATTCAAAACAAACCACATGCATGGATAGTCACTCTCAAGACATCCCACATATAGAGAGTACTCCTGATATGATTAACTCACCTCAACATGAAGAGGAAGAACACTTGTACCCTGAAATACCTTACACTCTTTCCCACAAAGAGTTAAATAAGTTCATAAGAATCACGAGAGCTTATGCCCAACAGATCAGAGCATTACCTTTAGCTCCTTTACTTCCTCTAAGAAAACAAATAAGAAGACCAGTTGTTGACACCACTGACCAAGTATTTGTTCACTCGGTAGAAGGCCTGATATATTTTTCCCTCATTGAGATCGAACAACCCCTTAATATGATACTCGAAACACCAGTCGGTAACTACTCTGAACCTAAAATTTTTGAAACTGAAGAGGAAGGGTCTAACTCAGATCACTCAGGTTATGAATCAAAAGACATGGAGGATAATTATGATAACAATGGAGAAGGGGGAAATCAACCTCAATAAAATCAACCATGGTTGGACAGATATGCTCTGGCAATCCCAGGATGGGTGCATAACCTACCTAAACATCAAGAAAAATTACTTCGTAAATTTGACCCTGAAACCTCTAGATTGCCTCAAGACAATATTAAGAATTTCATTTAGCTATAAGATTTATGAATGTGCAACACAAAGATGTAGTGTGAACATGTTTTCCTTATACCTTTGAAAATTCAGCCTCAACTTGGTATTTCAACCTGTTAGTTGGTTCCATGAACTAGATGGACAAAGTTTCAAAAGGATTTCTTGGAAAAATTTGTAGAAGAACTGCCACAGAAGATTTAATGGATGAAATTTTTTCCACCACTATGAGTCCAAAAGCAAAGGTTAAATATTGCAACCAAAGGTTTACACCATTTTGAACAAATTTCAATCCAAAGCTAAACCTACACTGGAGTTGCAAATTGAAGTATACGCTAATGCTCTCCCAACTTCTATTTCCATGTTTGTAAAAAGGGTTTCCAATCATACTTTAGCTAAATTTTTAGAAGAAGATTAAAAGATTGAATTCCAAATGAAATGATGCAAAGAAGGTGAGATATCACTAATAAAAGAAGAAACCCAGTCGCTACTTGATCCAAATGGATCTAGGAAGGATTGAAAATAAACATTCTCGGAATCGGACAAAACCAACGCCATTGTGTTAGGCTCATCGAATCGATTCCATCCATATATATATATATATATTTTAAATGGACACCGTATGCGAAAGTTATCATGATTTCAAGTTCAGGTTAAATAGGCAAAAATTCAAAGTCAACAGGGAAAAGTCAACAGATGACGTCAACAATACATCATGCTAACATCAACATGACACATGGAAGCACCATAGGCTGACACATGGTAGTCATTTTTGGATTTTTTTTGGGTGATCTGGCCCAATAAAAAAGTGACATGTGGCACCGTACAGAGGTGACATGTGGCACCTTCTAGAAGGTCAACCAAATATGGCGGATTCCTCCAAATCTGGTGGTTCCACCAAATATGGTGGAGATCCTCTAAACCTGACAAAATCTCTCTCAATCTGGCTAACTGGTGCTAAGTTTGGAAATTGTCCCTAAATTTGGCAGAGTCTATCTTATTTAGCCAGGCATGGAAATCAAGAAAAATTGTTTTTTTTGGGCATGCAAATTGAAAAAAATTAAGTTTTTTGGCATGCAAATTGAGACTTTACAAATTGTATGGATCTGATAGGGCACAACATTGGGATTCATGTTAAGGGGAGGCCCCGAGGTACTACTCAGAAGCAGGTATAATTTTTTTAGATAAGAAAAAAACTTATATTAAGATAATATAACCTTTTAGTTACAATACTAACAAAATGGATCAGATACTACCAGATCCTCTAGCACTACAGACAATGCATCCTGCTCAATATATTATATTACATCATCTATGCTAGATACATTAAGTATCAAAATCTATATCAAATATCCTCAAATAAAACCTATCCAGTCCAAAGGATAAAAAAGATCTGAGTCTTTTCCTTTACAAAAATACTATCTTAATTAATTTCCATCCTTTCAAAATTTTCATCTTCTCCTTCAGAACCTACTACATAGAAAATTCCCTCCTCTTCAAGTAAAAGAGTTGATTTTGATAGCTGGTCTGCTTCCTGATTGTATGCTCTATAAATATGTTGATATTTTAGTTGAATAAAGTTCCCGCTCAACACGGTGATTCTTCTCATCTAAGGAAGAAGTGAGATCACCTGTAAATCATTCACATTATTAAACCACTCAATAATAACCTTTGAATCACCAACCAAGTGTAAGATTGTTATCTTTTTGTAGAAAGAAAAGTAAAGTAAACAACACAGAGATAATAATTCTCCCCTAGTATTAGTACGACTTCCACAACTCATTTTAAGCCCAAAAATGCTTAACTCTAGATATTTTATCACTGCTCCAGCCACACACCTTTCTCCCCTAGTCTGAGAAGCACCATCAAAAAATCACACTGCCAAGTTTCAATCTATAAGGGATGGCCTATCTATCCTACTAACCTTAGGATAGTTAGTTTCTTTTGTTTCTCCCAAATGTTGTAGAATACTATTACACATTTTAACCCTATTTAGTGGACGATCTTCAAAAATAGAAATATTTTTATGTTTCCACACCTCCCAATAGACATACACATGTAATTTTGTCTATTTCTCCATTTTCTTTATCCAGTTTCAAATCATTCTACCACCTCTCCTTCCCAAGCTCTATCAAATTTTAAATCCTTTTGTATTGAATTCCAAATGCTTTTTATGAAGCTACAATAAAAAAAAATGTGTTTCATATTCTCCTCATGGGTCCCACATAATACACATCTGCTTGGCCCTAGAAAAACTCTTTTACATAGAATCTCCCAAGTGAGTATTCTCTGTTCAAGAAAGAGCCAAATAAAAAGTTTTATTTTTAAAGGCACCTTCCACCTCCATAAATCACTGTACCAGATAACTGAGTCTTCTACTACCATCTCCACCAATTGGACTTCATATGCTTGTTTCGCTAACACTTGACCTCCTTTAGTATCCCAATACCACATAAGTAAATCTTTTTCATTGTTCAACTCAAAGACCAATCCCACTAGACCTTTAACATAATTATTCCACTCCTCTTTAAGTTCCCCTTCTAAGCGTAGTTCCTTATCCTTTTTCCATATTGAGTTCCTTGTGTTCTCCATAGCCTGATTCCCTACTTGGGCTAAAAAGTCAATTCCTTGAGCCTTTAGTGATAAAATAAGGTTCCTTGATAACCAGGTTGACTTTATACTCAAAAGTTATATAATTTCGAGGGGCGTCCGAATATGGATTCTATTTTTGCATCTGAGTAGCCGAACAAAAAAGTGGTTCCATATCCGAAGGTGTCAAGCCAAGAATAACCAACTTCATACTCGAACGTCTCAAAATTTCTTGTTTCAGCCAATGGTGATGTATGTTTATGTCTAGAAGTTTCATATATGAAAGGTGGTTTTAGAAGTTGATATGTAATCCTTTCTTTTGTAATATTAAAGATTTAAGATTAATAATAAGCCTTCCCCACTGAGACAAGGGCCCGAAGATGTAGGCAAAATTGTGTTGAACTCCATTATCAACCTTGTTGTTATGGTTTGATGTTCTTATTGTTCATTTGTTTTTATTTATGTGTTCATATGGATGCAACATTCTTTCATTAAGATTATTCTCTTAATTCCTAAATGGTAAATCAACTCATTCATAAACTTAACCAAGTCTTTAAAAGATCATTTTCAGATCAAGTGGTATCAGAGCAGGTTGACAGTTGGTTGTTTGAGTTTTCATGATTACCAGGGAAAAGCTATGTCGTGGTGAAGGTGATATCGTAGAAGGATATCCTGAGATTGGATCAAGAAAGAGGACATTCCAAAGCGAGAGGATGGCATCAGAAGAAGCACTTTCTCAAAATGAAAGAGATTTTCAAATAACTTTCTTTGCCATGCCGGAGATGGTAAAAGTGTTGTATGATGATTACTTGGAATGAAAGAGACGAGTTCAAGGGGAATGCTCAAAGAAAGCCAACTGTGAAGAAGGAAAGGACCCTCCTAAAACTCCTCCTTTACATCCTTGATCATCTCCATCTTCTTCTTATTCTTCAAGTACAAGTTCAACTTCTATTGCAAGAAAGAATTCTCATAAAATAATCCTAATATGTCATTACCTAAACTTGATGTAAAATTTATTTTACCTATGTATGCTGACAAAGTTAATGCTAATAAACTTGATAACTAGGTTAGACAGATGGAGGTATATTGTAATGTGCAAGAAATCAAATATGAGGCAACCAAAATCATATTGGCATCGCTTCCTCTTGAAAGAACAACTCTCATCTAGTGGAAAAGTAAAATGCAACATGGAACTCAACAAGTTCGTAAGATTTTTCCATCATGGAATGATTTTATTTCCACACTTATAAAATGGTTTTATCCATTGGGATATAAGGAAAATTCTTTAATTGAATGGAAAAGTCTTAATTTATGGAAAGGACAGTCGGTGAAGGAATACACAGATGAATTTCGTAATATGGATTTGATGTTAGTTGTTCCATTAACTACACAAGAAACTCTTATGAAGTATATAGGAGTTTTTCCTGTTTATATCCATAATATTGTATTTATGTTTGGAACTACTAATATTGATGAGGTTTCTTTCTAAGCAATGTATACTGAAGTAGGAAAAAATGGAGTTAGTGTATCAGGGGAATCATCTTCAAAGAAGGATGGCAAAGGAAAAGGGAATGGGAAGAAAGAAAATTCAACGACAATGAAGGAAGATAATCTCTCTTGCAAGCATTGCAAAAAAGAAGGGCATGGTGATGACCATTGTTGGAAATTTCACCCAGAGAATAGTGTAACATCCCACTCTGGCACACTGAGAACACTTATTATTTGAGGACACTTGCTCGCAAGTGATCTGGACCCTTTTTGATGTTAGACCTTTTTATATGATTATAATGTGATTGACAG
>CBVK0101590959.1:0-15369 GCA_900067695.1 Picea abies
TTTTTTTTTTTTTTCTGTGTCTATGTGCCACTTCACTTGGTACATATTGCTTTCTATTAGAACTCTGTCACTATTATTAGTGTGTAATTGTGAACTATGTCTTCTTTTCAATTTTCTAAGTAAACTTATTTTTAATTCTTCATACACTCTAATATATACTATATATACATAGACATGATATCCCATATATATGTAACATCAATAACAATATTTACTGTAACTCCACTCACATTCACCATTATTATAGAGCCCTTCTTTGTCTCATCCAAAAAGCAAATCAATTTTAACTGGAAGTGTAATGGGAGTTAAATGGCATAGCAGAAGCAGATCCATAGTTTTGCTTCAATCTCCATTGAAAAAATAGAGGTGTTTTTGAATCATCGTGTTGAAATGTTCTTTCTATTGTGGAGATGTGTCAATTTAATAGACTTGCCAAACAAACACATAAAGGGGCATTTTACTAAGCATACCAGACAAACTTTTAGGCGTTTGACTGGGGAAACCAGATGCACCTTGATAAGGCATGCATCGTTTGACTAGAGAAACCAGAGTCCACGACATACACACAGACAAGAAGAGAGGAAGAAAAGAAACATGAAGAGGCATGAAAATAAGCCACCGAACTTAATAAGGATGTAGTTGGTATATCTTTGGTTCAGATCAAAAGACATCACGAAGCATCTACTAAAACATGCATACATTTTTTTAACTCCTATAGATTCATAACATTGCAACAAACACCCTTATCACAAACAGAGCATAGAAATGCATTTCCATGTTTTAAAAAAATTGAAATCACAATTACCCTCCAAACAGATTCAGATTTTGAATGTGATATTACAACTCAAAAACATGGAACCATAAAACAAAACAACCATGGAATATATATATATATATTTTGCAAAGCATTAGAAGGAATCACTAAAGCATTTACTAAAACATGCCTACTTTTTTCACTACCGTAGTTTAATAATATTACAACAAATATCCACATTAAAAACATAGCATGAAACTCATTCAGATTTTTGAATTTGATGTTGCAACTTGAATACTTTGAACCATGAAATAAAATAACCTTAAATATATAAGAGACCTCCTCATCCCAAAATTTGATTGAAATTTTTGATTGAGTATACATACCCTACTCTTCTGGATTTGAGGTATATATATATCAAATCCACCAAAATTATGTTTTTATGGAAAGTTCAAGATTAAATCCTAAAGTATACATACCCTACTTTTCTAGATTTGAGGTGTATATATCAAATTTACCGGAATTATGCCATTATGCCTTTAGGAAAAGTTTAGGATTAAATCCCATTGCAATCTTCGAAAACAAATATTGATCCATTAATTATAAAACGTGGTGGTTATTAATAAGGCAGTGGATAACCCTAAATTATTTGATGTGATTTATGCTACATCATCAATCCTTGCGATCCAACGACATCCATCAACCAGATTCCACTTCCGAGAGGCCAATAATGTCATCATTGTCGCTCAACAAAGTCTTGAATCATGGGTTTTAGGTTGGGGTTAGGATCCATCAGAAGTCCAAACCAGGTTCATAAACCATGTGGGCCAATTTCTCAAAATGATCATATCTCACATTTATCTATATAAAAACTAACGAAGAAAAAAAAATCGTTTCGTGGATATGAAGCAAGGAAAAGTGTTATTAGTCCCTGCCAAAGCAGGACTATAGCAATGAGTTTGCTATTGATTTGACATTAATTGCTATTGATTTGACATAGATTTCCATTGACTTAAAAAAACTCTATGAAAAACCTAATGTTCTATATAAGAAATACATTTTTTTATTTATAAAATAATTTATATTTTTTAACTGTTATTGGTTGAAAAGTTTAAAGTGTTATTGTAGCCTTCACGTCTTTCAAAAATTTAAATTTACAATTCATTGTAAAGTTATAAATTAAACATTATTTTATTTTATTTTTTATAAATATTACTTTAATGAAAACAAAATCGTGATCAACAATTTATTGTACACAACACCTTCTGGAATGACCACATGGAGCCTACCATTAATAAGGTGGGGATCAGTACCTTGGAATATTACCTGAGCCAACTTGAGAAGACTACCGCTCAGTCATGCCTACCACTTAATTCCAGCTCCCAATTTAGTGCACCACCGATATGGGCCGGCATTGATCACTACTCTAACGAAGGATGGTATAAATTTGAGATATAACAAAGTGAATTTGAGATTGCCAACGCATTTTCATATTGAAGAGGCAAAATAACTATCAGTTCCTGCCAATCCCATTAGTGTAGGTTGGCGATCAATGTGATTGGTAAATGATTATTTTATAGTTTGTTCTAGTTTAGTAAATGTATAAAATAAATAATTTATATGGAGTTTTGAGCTCATTTATTAAATATGTTGTACACATTTTTAATGTCGTTTTAAAATATTCTTAATATAAAGGTTTTAATTTAACAAGTTATGTAGATTATTCAAATCTTTATATGAAATCTAGTGATTTCTTATTTCTTTTTGGCATCAAGCTTACTTTATTTTTAATGTTTCATTGTTGACAAAATATTTACAAATGATATGTTTTTCAAGTTTTTGGTTATCTATAAAGAATTATTAGATTGATCTTGTTTTAGGTTTTTGGTTAAATGTATAAGTAATTATAAGACTATAGCAATGAGTTTGCTATTGATTTGACATGAATTGTTATTGATTTGATATAAATTTTCATTAACTTAAAAAATTTCCATGGAAAACCTAATGTTTTACATAAGAAACACATTTATTTTTTATTTTTAAATATATAAAATAACTTATATTTTTAAACTGTTATTGGTTGAAAAGTTTGAGGTGTTATTGTGGCCTTCACGTCCTTCAAGAATTTAAATTAGCAACTCATGTATCTTGTGCAAAGTTATACATTAAACATTGATTTATTTTATTTTTTATAAATATTCAAAAATATTTATTTGACATTTCATTGGTTGTTCAATTCGAAGCCTTATCTCTCAAGATTGACGTGATATCTCTTGGATTGACACGATTACACTGGACAGGCCGAAGTCTATAATGGCCTACTCAGTGGAAATATTGTCTTGTCAGCTCTCGCAACTTAGGAATCATCAAGTGACTAATGTTCTTGCTGAAAATAATAACCTCGAGTGAGAAAATTAATTTATTTTGCTCATATTTCCAAAAGAACAGAAAAAATTTTCTGGCGTAATTATATTATGTAAAAAAACTAAAATAAAATTAATCTTAACTAAATATGTTAATTAAAGTTACTTAAGAAACTATTTAATCTTTGAAAAAGTTTTAACTAAAAAACCATTTAATCTTTAGAATAACTTTAATTAAAAAAACATTTAATCTTTGCAAAAGATTTCACTAATTAATTATGTCATGTATAAAATTTAAGTGAAAGTGAGTGTCTTTGCAACCTCTACTATCTCAGTTTCTGATGCGTTCTCTTTACCATATGCAATGTTGTCTTTGATACTGCTTGCAAATAGAGTGGGCTCCTACCCTACAAGGGCTATGTGTTGTCTCAAAGACCTCAAATTAAATCTCTCGATGTCTTTCCCATCAATGAGTAGAACCCCTTTCAGCGGATCATAGAATCTCTCTATCAGTCTAATGATGGTGGACTTACCTCACACGCTTCTTGTTCCTTCATTTTCAAATTTCGATCTTACTTGGTAGGGACTACGCTGCCATGCAGCTCTTGTTTGTTGTAACTTCAAATATCTTCACAATACAATATATTTTCCTCTACTATTGTAACAGCACATCTAATTACTTCAAAACACAAACTGCTCTCATTTAAATACTTTAAATAAATTTATAAAACAATCCCATTTAAATAATTTAAACAAATTTATAAAAACAATCCCAGTCATGTAACTCTTGAATAATAAGATCTATTATTTTCTTCGAGTGTTGTAATCTAATTACTTCAAAACACAAACTCAAATTCAAATAAGTTGAATAATTTATAAAAAAAATCCCACCTATGTAATTCTTGAACATTAAAAGGCCATATACAAATAATTCAACTCTCAAATTCATTGTTATGTCCTTAAATTCAATTAAAAATATCAAACAAACCATTAGAAAATGACAACGGCAAGGTTAGAGGCCAATTGTACCTACCTTATGAATTTTGAGCTCACATGCATGATCTCCGTACAACTATGCACAATCTCCATACAACTATACATTCTCAAAAACAGTGGATTGGAAGAAGCGACTAAATAAACTGAAAGATAAACCCCTAAAAAATTGTATGAATACATCGATGAGATTCTTAATGCATACAATAAAATGAAGCAAATCAGAAATTAGCTTAAGTCATGGAAATTACACAAATATAATTAAAGATCAGAACTCTGCGATTTGATCATAAAATCACCAATCTATCCAACAAGTAGGTTGATATCAACATTCTTTCGTGTTGCCCATCAATCGATGAGACATACAGTGCCAACCCCAACTGATTCATAACCAATCCTTCATTAAAATGACAGATACAAATAATCCGACTTTAGAATTCACTGATATGTCCTTAGATTTAGTAAAAAAAAAATCAAACCATTTGAAAATAACAACGGAAAAGTTAGAAGAAAATTGCACTTACCATATGAATCTTGATAGTGATCCTGTTTGCACGATCTCCATACAACTATGAATTCTCTAAAATGGTGGATTGGAGTACGAATAAATTGATAAGTTGTTTAACGCATATAGTAAAACTGTTAAACAGTGACAATAACGCGTCGGTTAGGCGACAATCATTCTTCCACAACTTGTGCAACGATATGGATCGATTCCTAGAACCGAGTTATTGTTGAAACAAACAACCGTAATTGGTTTGTAATTAATGAATTCAATTTCTTGAAACTGTGAAAGGAAGACTATAAATTCATGTATGCCTACAGATGTATAGAGTGAGCCTGATGTAACTCTCCATGTTATGAACAATAAGAAAACCGATATCTTGCTTGGTTGACATAGCCCAAAGTTGAGCGAACCATGTAAACTTCTGAGTTTTTGATGTTATTGTTTTTCCATCTTATATTTGATTATGATCTGTTTTTGTTGCGTATTAGTTTAAGATTGTGGTTGTCTAAATCAACAATTGGTATCAGAGCTGAGACGGTTGGATGAGCTGCTGAAAACCACCAACAATCTTTTTTTTTTCCCACACGTCAATTATTCTCCGAGGAGCACGAGTTGGAGGAGTGTTCTTGTTTTGGTATCAGCGCGGGTAATTAGACCGAACCTTACTACTCAACGTTGGTAAAATCTTCTTACTACTCAATGTGGGTATAGAAGGGCATGGGGAGCGCTGATAAGAAATCAACGCTGGAATCTCCGGAGGAGGGGAGCACTGATCCTCTTCTATACTTGAGATTTCCTCCAGATCTGAAATCGACGTTGGCCTCTAATGTTAAAGAGTGCATTGGTCTCTAAGTTTTTATGTACATTTTTTAATTATTGTATTTTTCTCCTTTTGAGATAAAGAACGACAGACGTAATCTCTCGGTTATCCTTTTGGTTGTCATTCCAATTTTTGTATACAATATAAAGGATTTTCCATAGAAGGAGTTTGTAGTCAGATTTTGGAATGTGTAGCAGAATCAAGAAATGTGTGTAAGTATTATAAAATTCATTGTCAAGAAGCAACATAACGACTAAAATGGCGAAAACTCAGAGTGCTAAATTCGAAATCGAGAAGTTCAATGGCAAGAATAATTTTGAGATCTTGAAGGTCAAGATGCACGATTTGCTCGTGCAACAAGGCGTGGTAAAGGCGCTTTTGGGAAATTCAAAGAAAACCCTGACCATTTCAGATAAGAGATCGATGCAAAAGCACTGAGTTCCATATGTTTGTGTTTGGTCGATGATGTTTTGTTCAACATTGTTACGGAGAATACAACAACTGATTTGTGGACAAAGCTGGAAAGCTTGTATATGACGAAATCCTTGACGAACATGATCTTCCTAAAAGGAAAATTGTACAGTTTGCGCATGAAGGAAGGTACGAAAATAGTCGATCATTTAAATACTTTTAATACTCTTTTAGTCCAGTTGACTTGTATGGGAGTGAAATTCGAATCTGAAGACAAGGAAATTACATTATTGTGTTATTTTCCCGAGTCATAGGATCGTTTTGTTACCTCTATTAGTTTTAGTTCAACATAAAGTATTGAGTTTGATGTTATTGTTGGAGCTTTACCGTCTGAGGAAACAAGGAAGAAAACTGATTTTGAAACCTCTACATCTGAGGCGATGGTGGTCAGAAGAAGACCTAAGGAAAGAGGACATGTTCAGAGGGATTTCTCTCGGTCAAAGTCGAAGGGAAAGAAGATAAATCTTAAGTGATGGTATTGTGGAAAATATGGTCTCCTAAAGAAGGATTGTTGGAAGCAACAACAAGACTCCAAAGAAGACCCTCCAAAAGAGACGAAGGAAGCAAAGACAACTGAAACAGGTTCAACAACAAGTTCATGTATGGCTGATGAAGTTTTAACAATTGGAATTGTTTCACGTTATGATCATCAATGTTTATTAGATTTTGGTGCTTCAAATCACATGTGTCTTCATAGACACTAGTTTATTACTTATCAGTTTATAGATGATGGAATTGTTTACATGGGAAATGATATATCATGTAAAGTTGTGGGAATCGACAACATTCAAATTAAGATGTTTGATGGATCTATTAAGATACTAAATGATGTGAGACATGTACCCAATCTTAGGAAGAACCTAATCGCTTTGGGAGTCTTAGATACTGGAGGATATAAAAGTATTGTTCAAGGTGGAGTTATGAAGGTCTACAAAGGAATCTTACTAGTTATGAAAGCGAAGAAGGTTGGAAACTTGTTTCTGTTAGAAGGAAGAGCCGAGTCAGATCATGCAATAGCTGTATCCGAGAATAACAATGATTTTGTTCGTCTGTGGCATCAATGGTTGGGCCATATGAGAGAAAGAGGATTAAAGGTATTATCTGATCACAAGTTACTTCCTAGTCTAAAGTCTTTAAAGTTAGATTTCTACAAGTACTGTATTTATGGAAAACGGAATAGGCAGAGATTTAAAACCAAAAGACACACCATTGAGTGAACCCTTGATTATATCCATTATGATGTTTGGGGACCATCCCCTACTATTTCATATGGAGGATCATCATATTTTGTTACTTTTATAGATGATTTATCTAGGAAGGTTTGGTTTTATATGTTGAAGAGAAAGGCTGATGTATTTACTGTTTTTAAGCAGTTTAGAGATTTAGTGGAAAAGAGCACTGAAAGGTCCATTAAATGTTTAAGAACTGATAATGGTGGTGAATTTAGGTCAATGGAATTTGAGAACTATTGCAAAGAGTTTGGGATTGATAAGAATAAAACCACTGCCTATACTCCTCAGCAAAAAGAAGTTGTTGAACGCATGAACACGACTCTTCTAGAGAGAGCAAGGAGTATGCTGAGTAACACAAACTTGCAGCAAGAACTATGGGCATAAGCAATATATACAACTTGTTATCTGGTGAATCGATCACCATCAACAACAATAGAGTGCAAGATTCTAGAAGAGGTATGGACATGCCACCCTTGTAGTTATTCTAATCTTAAAGTTTTTGGTTGTGAAGCCTATGCTCTAATTCCGAAACATCAATGTTCTAAATTAGATCCAAAATAAAAAAGACTTGTCTTTATTGGATATGGTGATGGTATTAAGGGGTACAGGTTGTGGGATCCTACTTCCCACAAGATCACCATTAACAAAGATGTAATATTTGATGAATCATCTCTCATCAAATCAGATGTAGATGTTCAAATGAAACATGTAGAAGTACCAAAATATCAATAGATTCAGTTTGAAACTTGTTCAACTACAGATGAAAGTGAACATCAACAAGTTTCTGAAGATGTTCATGAAGAGGTTCCTATAGAAGAAAACATGGATGTTAATGACATCCAACAGATAGTGGATGAGCCACAAACTTCCTTAAGGAGGTCTACATGGGTCAGAGTTCCTCCAAGAAGGTATGCTGATTTTGTTTCATCAATTTCTTTAAGTACTAATGATGATGAACCTTCATGCTATCAGGAAGTTGTGGAGGGTTCTAACAATGAAAAATGGAAAGAAGCAATGAATGATGAAATGAATGCTTTAGTGAAGAATAATACTAGTGAAGAAATTCCAAGAAATAGGAAAACTGTAGGTTGCAAGTGGGTCTACAAGCTGAAGAAGGGTGTTGATGATAAGGTAGAAAGGTACAAAGAAAGGTTGGTTGTGAAAGGATATTCTCAGAAAGAAGGTATTGACTTTCATGAATTTTTTTCACCAATTGTTAAAATCGTTTCAATTCAAAGTATGTTAGCATTGGTTGCATTACTTGATTTGGAGTTGGAGCAACTAGATGTTAAGACTGCTTTCTTACATGGAGATTTAGATGAGGAGATTTACATGGAACAACCTGAAGGGTTTGTTAAGAATCACAACAAGAAATTTGTTAGCAGGCTCAAGAAATCATTATATGGTTTGAGGCAGTCGCCCAGACAATGGTACAAGAAATTTGACTCTTTCGTGATGAGCCAAAATTATACAAGGAGTGAGTACGATCATTGTGTTTACTTTAAGAAATTGAATAATGGAATATTCATTATCTTAGTATTGTATGTTGAAGATATGCTTTTAGCAAGTAAAAGCATAACTGAGATCAACAGGTTAAAGGATCAAATGGCTAGGATGTTTGATATGAAAGATCTAGGAGCAACAAAGTAGATTTTGGGCATGGAGATATTCAGAGACAGGAGGAATGGTAAGCTTTGGTTGTCACAACATAAGTATGTCGAGAAAATACTTTTGAGGTTTGGTATGAATAATGTTAAACCCGTTTCTGTACCTTTCGCTTCCCATTTTAAGATTTCTTCAAGTTTATGTCCTAGTACAAAAGAAGAAAATGAATATATGTCTCGAATACTATATGCTAATGCAGTAGGAAGTTTAATGTAAGCGATGGTTAGTACAAGACCAAACATTTCACATGCAGTTGGGGTTGTCAGCAGATATATGAAAAATCTAGGTAAAGAGCACTGGGCATCAGTGAAATGGGTGCTCAATATATGAGGGGCACAAGTGATTACTGCATCACATATAACGGTGGTTGTGAGTTAGTTTGTGGATATGTTGATTCTGATTTTGCAGGTGATTTGGACAAAATGAGGTCAACTTCAGCATATGTCTTTACTCTTGCAGGTGGAGCTATTAGTTGGATGTCAAAGCTACAGAGCATTGTTGCTTTATCCACCATAGAAGCATACTACATTGTTGCTTCACATGCTTGCAAAGAGCCGGCTTGGTTAAAAGGTTTGTTTGGTGAGTTTGGAAGGATGCATGACAAAGTAAAGCTACTTTGTGATAGTTAAAGTGCTATTCACTTGGCCAAGAATCCAACCTACCACAATAAACCTAAACATATTCCTATTAAGTAACATTTTGTAAGACGGGTCATCGATGAAGGTGGAGTTTCTCTTGAAACGGTTCATACAAAAGAGAACTGTGCAGACATGTTCACAAAACCAATACTTTTAGAGAAGCTATGATGGTGCTTGGCTGCTCGCTTGCAGAAAAGGTGATGAACTGAAGAAGGAGCAAGGTATCAGGTTAATTGTTGTCAAGGTGGAGATTGTTAAATGATGACAACAACATGTCGGTTAGGCGACAATCATTCTTCCACAACTTGTGCAACGAGCTGTTGTTGAAACAAACAACCATAAATAGAATTAGATTGGTTTGTAATTAATGAATTCGGTTTCTTGAAATTGTGAGAGGAAGACTATAAATTCATGTATGCCTACAGATGTATAGAGTGAGCCTGCTGTAACTCTCCATGTTATGAAAAATAAGAAAACTGATACCTTTCTTGGTGGACGTAGCCTGAAGTTGGGCGAACCACGTAAACTTCTGAGTTTTTGATGTTATTGTTTTGCCATTTTATATTTGATTATGATCTATTTTTGCTGCGTATGTAACGTAAATCGAGCACATAAAGAAACCAAGATAACTTGAATAAGGTTATCTGTCTTTATTCAATCAATGAAATAAGAGAGAAAATAGCTTTCTTATATAGGTTACAATCAAGTAGAGTCAAACCCCTTTATGAATGTGGGATAAAGTGAAAATATAACCTAAAAGAAAATATTTGACCTAAAAGCAAATGAATTAACCTAAAGTCACTTTGACTTTATTAATTCTTAAGTCTAATTTCTAATTGACCATTATAAACTAATATTTAATTTAACACCCTCCCTTAATGGTCAATCTACTCACTACACCAAGTTTCTTTTGAAATTATACATGCTTTTCAGGACCCAAAGACTTGGTGAAAATGTGTGCAGTTTGATCCTCTGTAGGACAATACTGCAGCTCAATAGTTCCATCTTCTACAAGCTATCTGATGAAGTGACAGTGTGTATCAACATGTTTGGTACGCTCATGGAAGACTGGATTCTTGGCAAGTTTCATTACCCCTTGATTGTCACATAACAAGGGTGTAGGCTCTCTCTGCTGCATCTGCATATCTGATAACATCCTCCTGAGCCAAACTACCTCGCATGCACCTTTCAATGCTCCTTGATACTATGCTTCTGTCAATGAAAGGGCGACTGCATGTTGTTTCTTGCTGGTCCATGTGACTGCACCCGTGCCAAGGTTGAAGACATATCCAGAGGTGGATTTTCTGTCATCAACAGAACCTGCCAAATTTGAATCTGTATACCCACACAACCTCGGGTCTTTTCTCCTGCTATACAAAATACCAAAGTCAAGTGTCCCTTTCACATATCTCAGCACTCGCTTCGCTGCTATCCAGTGCTCTACTTTCAACGCTGTCATAAATCTGGAAATGAAGCTCACAACGAAACTCAGATCAGGTCTAGTGGCTATAAGATATATCAAGATGCCACTAGTTGTCTGTATAGTGACTCACTGACTGCCTTTGAGTCAGTCTTGGCTGAAAGTTTCAGCCCTTTCTCCATAGGTGTAGAAGAGATTTTGCAATCCTCCATCCTTAACTTATCCAACAAACTTCTGACATACTTTGCTTGTGAGACAAAAATGCTACTCCTTGTTTGCCAAACTTCTACACCCAGACAATAGTGTAGGAGGCCTAGATCTGTCATGTCAAATGCTCTGCTCATGTTGCATTTGATCCATGTAATTGCATCTTCCTCACTACTTGTAATAATGATATCATTCACATAAACAACCAGAAGAATGATCTCATTACCAACTCTTTTGACATATAAGTTGGAATTTGAAGGACTCCGCTGGAACCCTTGCTGAACCAAATACCTGTCAATCTTGATGTACCACGCCCTCGGTGCCTGTTTTAGACCATATAGAGCCTTCTTTAGTTTGCAAACTAGATGCTCCTTCCCTGCAACCTGAAACCCCTCCGGTTGGCACATGTATACCACTTCCTTCAAATCTCCATTGAGGAAGGCACTTTTCATGTCCATCTGGTGGACCTTCCAGCCTTGCTGTGCTGCCATGGCTAGAACAAGACGAATAGTGATCATCTTCGCTGTAGGAGCAAAAGTCTCCTCATAATCAATGCCTTCTCGTTGAGAGAATCCTTTCGCAACTAACCATGCTTTGTACTTATCAAGTGTACCATCTGCCTTGTACTTGACCTTGTACACCCATTTGTATCCAATGGGTTTCTTCCCTGATGGAAGAGCTGTGAGATCCCAAGTCTGATTTTTCATCAAACTTTCATGTTCGGCCTCCATGGACTTTTCCCATTCAGGTCTTCCTATTGCTTCCTTGAATACATGAGGCTCATAGATCTCCTGAATATTGGCCATAAGAGCAAAGTTGACTGTGCTAGTCTGTTGTTTACTCTTACCTCGTGATGATCTTCCCTCGATCATCTCTCCTATCCAAACATTTCCAATGGTGTTGTGCCACCACTTGGGTCTTTTGGAATCCTTGGCTGCCAAGTCAGTATTGCCACCATGAGTTGGGCTTCTTGCTTCAGAATGTACTGATCTGACTGACCTAGGAGACTCATCTTGTTCTGACTCCAAATCACCATGCTCAGAATCTTTCCCCCCTTCAGGTGGAGCTATCAGAAGCTTAACACTTGAATCTTCAATGACTTCTGGTTGCTCAGTAAATCTGAATGTGGGAGGAGTATGGAAGGGTCCAACCTCCTCATTAACAACAACATCTCTACTAAAGCTCACCTTATAAGTGTCAACATCAACTAATCTGTAATCTTTATGGGTGTCACTGTACCCTGTAAACATCATCTTCTTACTCTTCGGATCTAACTTGGTTCGTTTCACAACTGGAATCCAAGTGTAAGCAGTAGAACCAAAGACCTTCAAGTGACTTACTTTGGGCTTTCTTCCAGACCATGCTTCCTCTAAAGTCTTCTACTTTACCGCCATCGTGGGAGATTTATTCAACAAGTACACTGCTGTGAACACTGCCTCTGCACAAAACCTGTTAGGAACACACCTATTCTGCAACATACATATGGACATATCTGTGATAGTGCAGTTTCGCCTTTCAACTACCCCATTCTGTTGTGGAGTATAGGGTGTGGTGTATTGTCTCTTGATCCCATGTTTAGCACAAAAATTATTGAATTCTTTGGAGAAGAATTCTCCACCATTAATATGACAACCTGACTCATTCTCGACTAATGCTTTAAAGTTTTGAAATTCTTTAAACACGTCAGAGTTCAACTTCAAAAAATACACCCACATTTTCCTATTGAAATCATCAACAAACAAAAGGAAATATTTGGCACCGGTGATTGATGCCGTGTTCATTGGTCCACATACGTCTGCATGAACCAACTGAAGGACCCTCTGCATTCTCCAAGCTTGTCCTTCATCAAATGGTGTTCGATGTTGCTTCCTTGCCTGGCAAGCTCCACAAACACTCTTTATATCCAATAAAGATACATTTTTCATCCTTCTTATCCAACTTAATCCTGTTTTCCTTTGGAACATGAACATATGCATCGCAGCCAAATACCTTAAGATGTGTGAGAGAAGGTTCCTTACCATTCCATAACTCTTGTGGAGTCTTGTCACCCAACGCTGATGAGGGTGATCTGTTAACCAAATAACATGCAGTAACCACTGCCTCTGCCCATAACTCTTGCCCTAACCCGACACCACTGAGCATGCACCTTGCTTTTTCCATCAACATCCTGTTCATCCTTTCTGCAACTCCATTCTGTTGAGGTGTATATGGAGTAGTCTTTTGCCTTGCTATACCACACTTCTTACAAAATTCTTCAAATTCATTCCCACAGAACTCTCCACCATTATCTGTTCTTAGCGCCTTAATTCTTTTCTCTGTTTGATTCTCAACAAGAGCCTTAAACTCTTTAAACTTGTCAAAGGCTTCAGATTTATTTTTGAGGAAATATATCCAGGTTTTCCTCGAGAAGTCATCTATAAATGAGACATAGTAAACAGATTTTCCCAATGATGGGATCGACACAGGTCCAAAAACATCATTGTGAACTAGTTGTAAAATTCCTTCTGCCCTCGTTGCACCAAAGGGGAATCTTACCCGATTCTGCTTCCCATATAGACAATGTTCATAGAAATCAAAATCCAGAGAGCAATTAGACATACCTTCAACCATACCTTTACCGTGTAGTAGTCGAAGACCCTTCTCTCCGATATGCCCTAGTCTTTGATGCCACAACATAACCTTTTCTCCAAAGACTATAGGAGTTATTTCTTCTTCAACTCCAATATCAAGAACAATGGAGCTATTACACCCATCACTAATAGTTCTTCCTAGCAGCTTATACAGAGTTCCAAACCGAACTCCCTTCATCAACACCATTGCTCCTTGAACCATCCTACAAGTTCCCTTTTCAAAAATTGTTTTTACCCCTGCATCTTCCATTTTTCTTACAGAAATTAAATTTCTGGCCATACCTGGGATGTATAGAACACCAGGCAGTGTTCTAATCCTTCCATATATGAGTCTCAACTTGACCCTTCCTCTTCCTATGATTCTGGTTGTCGAATCAGTACCTAAGATAACATTACCTCCATCATACTTTTCATATTCACAAAACCACTCCCTGTGGTGAGTCATATGAAAATATGCACTCGAGTCAATAAACCATGCCTCATGATCTGCATGTGTGCTTGAAGAGGCCGAGTACACATCCCCTCCTTCTTCCTTGGAGGTCTTTTCTTTTGTAGAAGAAGATTCTTCATATCCCTTCTTTTTCTCAACTTTGGATCTACACTGCTTCTTGTAGTGCCCTTCTTTTCCACACCTCCAACATATCCTTACAAACTTTTCAGGAGATTTAGATCTACCCTGTGCTTGAAGAGGCCAAGTGCACATCCCCTCCTTCTTCCTTAGAGGTCTTTTCTTCTGTAGAAGAAGATTCTTCAGATCCCTTCTTTTTCTCAACTTTGGATCTACACTGCTTCTTGTAGTGCCCTTATTTTCCACACCTCCAACACACCCTTCCAAACTTTCCAGGAGATTTAGATCTACCCTTAGACTTAGATCTCCCACTTGAGAAATTATATTTATTTCTTTCCTGGGAACGTCCTCTTGCAAATAATGCATCTGTGCTATGTCCTTCCATATTCTTTCATCTCATCTCCTCCGACAACAAGGACAAGACCGCTTCTTCAAACTTCAAAGAAGTTGTATTACTACCTATGGCCACAACCAGACTATCCCACGAGTCTGGTAAAGAACAAAACAAACTGATACATTTATCTTCATCTGAAATTTTAATATCAACAGATACTAACTGACTTACCACAGTATTGAATGCGTTCAAATGCTCTGCCACTGAGTCTCCATCTCTCATCCTCAAGTTATACAGCTTCTTTCTCAGGAATTGTTTATTTACCAGGGACTTAGAATGATACAACTTCCCCAACTTTTCCCATAAATCTTTGGTTGTAGCTTCCTTTGACACATTCAGTAATACTGAATCCGAGAGACAAAATCGAATTGTGCTCTTTGCCTTTCGATCCATCTTTTTCCAGTCATCTGCAAAAGTTCCTGTAGGTGTCGTACCTGGATCTACCACGATCCATTGATATCTATCCACCAAAAGATCTTCCATCTTGAGCTTCCATAGCTCAAATCTTTTCCCATTAAACTTCTCGATCTCCATCTTCGAATTGCTTGCCATTTCTTTTCACCTGAAAAACAATACCGCAGATCTCCCACTGTAACAAGGCTTATCACAGTCCCGAGCCAAACCCTTGACGACAAAGGCATCCCCCTGAAGCCAATAAAGCTATGATACCAAATGTAAATTCTAAACTTGTACAATATCTACTGCA
>CBVK0101590964.1:0-13339 GCA_900067695.1 Picea abies
TCAGAGTCCATGACTTTTCAGAAAATATGAAGGCCTGAGTGGCCACCTTCAACTTGAATGGAAAGGATTCCATTTGGTGGGAAGACCTTAAGAATTTGAAAGGGGTTCGCGAAGAGGACCTGTCTTGGGAACGGTTTGAGAAATACTTCCGGAAGAAGTATCTGTCGGAAAAATATTTCGACAAAAAGACTAAAGAGTTTTATGAACTCAAACTGGGACAACTCACTATAGAAGAATATGTCAACAAATTCCTCGATTTGTTGAGGTATGTACCCTATATCAAGGCAGAAAAGGCAAAGGTGAAACACTTCATCAGTGGACTACCTAAGGACTATCAGAATAAAATTGAATTTGATGAGCCAAAGACTCTAGAAGGCACTATTCGAAAGGAAACCTATTGTCATGAACAGTTTGGGCATCGAGCATAACCTCGCGAAGGATGGAAACAGAAGAATAGTTCAAGACTTTAGAAAAAGGGGATTAAATCCCCAGGATTTAAGAACTATAAGAAGAACCCAAGAATGAGCTTCCCAGCCCGGAGTATGCACCAACAGAATTTTCCCTCCTTGAGAGGAAATAAAACTTCTGGACCCATATAATTGAAGAATGATAACTCAAAGAGAGAACCTTTGAAATGTTGGGGTTGAAGGGAAGAACATCTATTGAGAGACTATCCACACTGACAACAGAATAGTCGGAGGATTTATAACATCCAGGAAGCTACTACCTTCAATGATGTGGCAAGGAGTGTGCCGCAAATTTATGCAGCCTTGGATAACAACCAAGATGACCACCAAGCTTCAGTGGTGGAAATAGAAGGTATGATTTCCAACCATCTAGTGTTTGTTTTGATTGACCCTGGTTCAAATTTGAGTTATATAGCCCCTAAAGCTGTTGATAAGTGTAAACTACAGCCACAAAAACATACCAAGCCATGGTTGGTACAGTTAGCCACTGGAACCAAAAGAAGGGTAGCAGAGGTTATACCAGCTTACCAATTGATGTTGGGTAGATTCCCCACCCAAACAACCCTTAACTTATTACCCCTGGGATTGTATGATCTATTGATTGGTATGGACTGGCTAGCTGCCCATAAAGCCAGATTGGACCGTTACCATAAAACCTTAGAATGTGTAAGTAAAGAAGGGAAAAAGATAACCCTTCAAGGGATCCGAGAACCTGTCTCAGTAAGACAAATATTAGATCTGCAAATGAGAAAGTATTGCTGAAAGGGATGTTCCCTATATGCAATACAGGTGTTGAAAACAATCGAAGGTGACAAACCAAGCCCTAACAATCATCCTATCCTGAGAGAATACAGAGATGTATTTCCAGAAGAGGTACTGGGTCTACCTCTGTTATCGGACTAATCGGTAGGTGCGGACAATAACAGATCTCCCTAGATCCACCTGGATCTAGAACAAAACAGGACATGACATGACTATTTCCCTAAGTTATGACCATTGAATTAGCTAGTAGGGAGGAACAAGTGACATACCTTGGTATCGCTTCCTAGGGTCTCTGTTGCTCCCACTTCGCTCCGGTGCTCTCGTGAGGTCAAGACCAAGACAACACAAACCAACCAAAGTGAAGATAGCAAAATATATTCAATCGTCAACTTATGTGTATGATCAAGGAATTACACAATAAAGTAAGAATGACTTTATGGGAAAAGGACATGCCGATGTATCATATTAATCGAAAGTAGAAGATACCACCTGATCGCCTTGATGTCGCAAGCTTCCTTTCGGTGGCTCTTGATTCCAACACACACACTTGCTCGATCCTTGTATGAAGAAGATCTGACTCCTCTTGATAGACTTGCTAGAGTCTCCAAGCTCCTGTTCAAGCTAGGTCCTTCACACAATTCCTTCACCAATTCTCCAATTAATCTTTCTTAACCTTTTCCATGAGAATCCCATCAATATATAGGAGAGGATGAGATGGTTACTTGGATAATAATGATCCCACCAAATCAGGGAAACCAGTAAAATGATAACCATTCGAATGCCAACCCATTCTCTAGAAGATTCCTTTCTAGAACCATCGAGACTTCATCTTTTTCCAAGCTTGAGAACAAGTTCGCACCCTAGCTATTTAGCACAGTGCGAGAAGTTCGCACCCTAGCTGAAGGCGGCCTGCGAGAATGGGTCATTCTCTCACCCTAGGATATAAACAACCTACAAACTCTCTTCAAAAATATGTTTTCTGGGAAGAGATGAATGCCACTTTTCTTAGGAGAAAGTCTTTGTTAGGAGCCTGAGTACACCATCATCAATACACCATCAAGATGACCAAAATCATGGGTAACAAAATGCCCCCCAAAGTATGAGGCCGGAATCAATGACAGTCGAAATACTTTTTAAACTGTGTGTGTGTGTCAGAAACCAAGAGCGCACCTAATCGGAAACCTACAAACAAACAAGCATCTGCAGAATATCATATTAATTTTGAGGTAGGCATTCCCATACTCATATCACAAACGGATGACATTATAAGCACAGGTCATGGCCACCAATCATACACTGTGGATCCATGCCGTCAAAATATAGCATAGCCACCAGGAATACACTGTGGATATATGCGAGAAAATTCAAATTGAGACGACATATCCATGAGACATACAAAGTGAATCTATGTGTCGCAAATTAGACATATTCCATCGCAACCTGGACAAAGAGATGAGATCTAGGGTCTTCAATCCCGTCACCCGAAAGTACAAATCTAACCATGTGATTACATGTGTTGAAGTCGAACATGGTAGAAGCCACTTGATTACCAGTCAATGATGAAACCGTTAACAAGTGCGAGGGAAATCACCATTAATGTCAATGACTCCCAAGGTACACTAGTACAATCCACCGAATGTGAATGAATGATTTGAGGTCAAACATCCGATGGAATATTTCGATCAGGGGTCAATGATGTAAACCCACTGTCAAAAGCGAGGAAACCTGCCATGGAGGCATGCAAGTTCCAAGGTACCAAAGAATTTCTAAGTCTTGTTTTCGGATAATGAGCTGAAGTCGATGGAACAAAACTCATGACAGGAGGGCCTTGATGTATCCCCCATCAATGACATGAAATGAGTAACAAATTTTGAAGGTGAAACAGAGTATGATATAATTTGGACTAGACACAGGGAAGGCCGACACGAAGAGAATGGACAACTGCAGATGGCCAACTCAATATATGTTTCAGATGAACTTCTCTTGAACATATGAATGACATGACCAATGATTTGGCATCATTGACTCAGAGATGACGCAGGGTATGACCTTGTAGCAAATCGAATGAGAGACAAATGTATTTCCAAAACCGGCTTCAAATAATGAATAGGGGGGTGTCATGTTCAAGAGCGACACGTACTGCCAATTAATATGGATACGAGAACACATCCCTTTCCCAAATTTCCCCCCACCATTTCTGGCGAGTACCTCTTTATTTTTACGCAAGCTTGAGGAGGATAACATATGCTTGTTATATAAGCTCATCCTTCGGATAAGTCCTTCGGAGTATTTTTAACGAACCCTAGGAAGGAGTGGTTCGGTCCCATTACGGGTCTGTCGATGTTTGTTTAACGAGTCCAAAGATAGAAAACTCGAAGGTTTTTCATGATTATAGAGTATGGAAAAACAGTTAAAAGAGAACTCTCTCAGTTCATTTTTCGTAAAATACTCTGATGAAACCGAAAAAGAGATAAATTATTGCCCAATAGATGTTGTCTTCAAATACTTTAACGAGCGTGAAAATAGCAAGGTCGCTCGGCAATCTTTTCATGTTTAGAGAGTTTGAAAATAGCTTAAAGAGGACTCCAGGAGGGTTCCTTTTTCGTATAACCTTGTTGAGCCCGAAAAAGTGATAAAAGTGTGCTTGATCGCATTCTCATGTATTTTCGAGCGTGAGAACGAACAAAGACCAAGCTCGAGGTTTTGTACAAAAACCATAAAAAACAATCAAAACATGCGATGAAGAAGAAAAAATATCCGCATCCCTGTGCATGAACATCGAAGTCGTTACGCCTGCAAAAGTCATACTCAAAAGGGTATTAGGCATTAGGTTTTAATAAATAAACAATTATAAAATCCAATAACAAATGGTAAAAGTAAATATAAAGGGGTGAAAGTTCTTTTTACCATAATCATTTTAACTTTACCAATATTTGAGCCCAAAACCCCTCTTTAGCCCTTGAATTTCGGCGTTTGATTGCGGGAGTTACGAGCATCCATTAGACGAACCGTCTCTGGCAGTGAGGTAAGATCCTTGTCCTCTACCTTTTCATGGTTTGATTTTTCATTTTCATTGGCAAAAAACATAGTTTTGAGTTTGTTTTGGGGGTTAAAGTTGCGCTCATCCATTCTCGCAGGCCAGCCACATGGGACCTGCGAGAATGCCTCATTCTCGCAGGTGACCCCAAAGGCACCTGCGAGAACCTCGCACTGTGCCTAAAGGGCACCTACGAGAACCATAAAGTGGAAATTGTTTTAAAGTTTTTCTCAATGAAAAAGATACCAAGTGTTGAATAGAGTTACTAATCTTCTTCTTATGCTTCTTATGCAGGTATTTGGCCATCACCATGGTTCTGGAATGGCGTGAAAGAGAGCATGAAGAAGATGATGCCATTGCTAGAAATCATTCAGCCACCGTTGCTGCTTTACGAGAAAGTGGTCTTCTGAAATTCTTTCGTATCCTGGGTATGAGGTCCCAAGTCAGGTTATTGAAGTACCTTGTGCATATGTGGGATCCCGACCAACAAGTATTCCATGTAGGGGTCCATACATTGTCTTTGGATATCGAGGACATTTAATTCTTGACAGGACTGTCACGACGTGGGTACCACATGAGCCTGACTGGTAGTAGAGGTGGTGGGCTGCCCATGAGTGAGTACTGTCGCTTGCACTGTGTTCCAAAAGCAGAGAGGAACAAAGGGAAAGTAGCCATTTGGGGAGTGCGGGATTTGGCCCTCCGCACTATTTTGTTCACCATTTCTCGTATGGCTGGGAGCGTTTCTCCTCACATGGCTCTCCAGAGCTACTTTCAGTATGCCATAGAGTGTACTGAGCCTCAGGTTTTTAACTGGGCAGACGCAGTGCTTCGTAGCATGAAGAGACAGTTGACCAAATGCAGGCGAGGCAACTTGAAGCAATTCGGGTACGGGTCTTTGTTGGTGTCCTTCTTTCTTGAGAGGGTTCCCTTGCTGAGGCTGCAGGTTGAGTGGGATTTACAGGCTCCAACAGATCCAAGAATGTTGAGGTGGTGTCAACTCATGGCCCAGCATGTAGCTGGACCAATTATCAAATATAATGATGTCTTCTTCGACTAGTTGTGACCACTGATGTTGATGGTCGATGATTATGCTTATGCCGGGTTGGATTTTCAAGGAGATCCGGACTTGGTCCTGCCTGAGGGTGCTTAGTGGGGGGATCTTGGTAAGAAGTACACATTTTTCTTTTTTAAATGTTTTTGTGAATTTTCTCATATGCAAATGTTTTTTTTTATATGTTCGTCCAAGGTCTAAATACAAAATTCTTTTTTGATGACACAGACGTGAGGCCTTACCGACCTCCTGGTACTTCTCCTATTCAGCGACGAGGAGAGGTGGCTCTAGTGCCATGATGGGACGCCGAAGATTATGAAGCGGTGGAACAAAACCTAGAGGGTTTGACAACAGACATTCCGAACATGCCCCTTGGAGAGGTTCCACGACGTTATCAACGTGATACAGTAGGAGTGCCAGAGTCCATTGGCCGACTGCTTCATAGGGTTTCTTGGGCAGTTGTGTGTTACCATGAACATCATCCATGAGTCATGACATCACTTTGTAGAAGCTATAAGCTTCAGAGTTTGAAATTTTGGTCCTCGGACAGAACTTTTTTGTAAAAACTCTTTTGATCGTTATATATACATACGGCTTCTACCGGTTTATCTTGTGTTGTGTGAAAATTGATGTGATTGATTTATAAATGACCCAAATGTCTGTCTAATACATAGTTAGCTAATGCATCAGTTAATGTATTTAGACGTCTAGGAATATGTTGATATTCAATGTAATCAAAATAACGTTCCAAGAGGCGAATTTGCAAATACACCCGTAACTAAGTAGGACTTCGAATAATATAGACATTACTTAACTGTAGTACTATGAGCTGCGAATCGAGTCGCACAACCAAATGATGGATTCCTATGGAGATAACATCAATCAACAATTCAATAACGACGCTATATTCAGCAATATTGTTGGTCGCACGGCCGAGACACACACCTCGTAAGGAGACAAGTTCGTTTGTAGGGGTGTAAATTGTCCATGCAATGGAAGCAAGGTTCTGAGTACTACGGCTAGCGCCATCAGCGAAGCCAATGTAGGGTAGCGAAGACTCCGACATCTGGAAATCAAACACAATGTCACATAAGGGCAGAGACCAGATAATGACAAAAGCAAGCTATAGTAACACACAATAAGTATGATACAATAAAAATACAGGTACTCGTGCATAGGTGATCTTATGCATAGTACTTCTTCAAGTACAACCCATTTCTGGGTTCACTCAAAGGGATACCATCGTAATATACTAACTCATAAGCCCCTTTTTCCAAAACTCGTCTAATGATATAAGGACCTCGCCACATGGCTTCGAATTTTTCAGCTCCTAGCATATCTCGATATTGTTCATAGAGGAGAACGAGATCTCCTTCGGAGAAAATGCGAGGCTTGACATGTTTGTCATATTGGGCCTTGACACGTTTTTTCTGGGCTTCTATGACTAGGGTAGCATCGCGTCGAGTTTCGTCTAATCGCATAAGATACAATAGACGTTCTTCCTCAGTAGAAGTGTTTGGTAGGAGTTCAACAGCTAGTTTTAAAGAGGGTATCTCGCATTCAATCGGGAGAATGGATTCTAAACCATAGACTAACCGAAAAGGTGTAAACCCAGTAGCTGACTTGACGGATGTCCGGTAAGCCCACAATGCCGAAAACAACATTGTGTGCCAACTTGTTTTGTGAATCCCTATCATTCGTCGGAACATAGTTATGAGAACTTTGTTAATTGCTTCGACTTGGCCATTGGCTTGTGGGTAATAGGGCGCTGAGTTTTCATGGCGAAGACCCAGCTTTTCAGTAAGTTCGGACATCATGAAGTTTCTAAAGTGGCTACCATGATCAGTGATGATAGCCTGAGGAACACCAAAATGAGCTATGATGTGATTAAAAATGAATAATGCTATGGTCTTCCCAGTGTTGTCAAATGTCGGCATCGCCTCGGCCCATTTCGTAAAGTAATCTACGACAACAATAATGTATCCATGCCCCCCGAATGAGTGGGGGTGACATGTCATGAAATCGATGCCCCATTTCGTAAAAGGACCAACGGAGACCACAAGGTGAAGAGGAGCAGGATGTGACCGTATCTTATGATTATCGGTCTGGCAAGCATGGCATTTTTGGACGGCGATTATGCAGTCGTTAAATAAAGAAGGCCAAAAATACCCTGCTCGTAAGATCTTCTGGGTAGTAGCATACCCAAACATATGACCACCACAGGCTCCAGAATGGCAATCATTCAAAGATTTCTTAGCTTCATCGAACGTTAAGCAGCATCGAAAAACTGAGTCAATCCCCCGACGATAAAGAGTATCCATGAGGATAATATATTGACGGGCTTGGTAGCGTATTCGATGTCGGTCAATACTAGACAAAGTTGGCCAGAAAGTCTGGGTTTGGAGATATATGATGATATTGCCATACCAAAGATCATCAAAGCTAATGAGGAAAAGGGATTCATCGGGTAATGAATCAGCTGCTACATTTTCCGTTTCAGAATAGGGAAAGTCGCATATCAACTAAGAAAACACTAAGGACTTCTTGGACTTTGCACGTTTGAATTCCAAGTCAAACTCCTAGAGTATCACGATCCATTTGGAGTATTTTCCCCCTAGCAATTGACATGTGAGAATGTGTTGCATAGGGTTGCAGTTAGATATCATTGTAGTCTTGCGAGAGAGGATATAGTGTCGGAAGCATTGGATGGCTTGGACGGCTGCCAAGGCCAGTTTTTCGACATGTAAATACTTGGTTTCGGTAGGCGTTAGACTTCGACTCAAGTAATAGATAACATGTTCGTCATTAAAATCATCCTCTTGGACAAGAACCATACCAATGGTGTAATCCGAGGCTGCAAGGTAGAGGAAATAATCACGACCGTAATCGGGGGGAAAGAGAAGCGAAGCACGTGTTAGGGACAATTTCAAAGCTTTGAAAGCTTTGATTGCGATGGTATCCCATACGAACTCAGACCTCTTTTTTAGGAGACGTGTAAATCCACGATTTATCTCGGCGTAATTTGGGATAAAACGACGAAGAAAGTTTGCTTTCCTCTGCAAACTTTGTAACTAGCGAAGTGCAGAAGGAGGTGGGAGATTAAGGATCGCCTCAACCTTTAAAGGATCTACCCTGATCCCTTGATGCGAAACAATAAAGCCTAGAAGTCGATCGGATTCCACGTAGAAAACACACTTGTGAGGATTCAAACGTATACGGTAAAACCGACAGCAGACAAAAATGGCTTGGAGGTGGGTTGGATGATTGAATCGGTGCATTGAGTGAGTGGGTAAATCATCTAGATATGGTTGCACGATGTGATTGATATCATGGAAGGCATAAGACATAGCGCATTGAAAATTTGTGCCAGCGTTCTTGACACCGAAGGGGAGTTTCCGATAGGCAAAAGTATCCCAAGGAAAAATAAAAGCAGTCTTATGTTGATCTTCGGGAACAATGTTGATTTGATTATACCTGGAGAAACCATCCATCAGAGAGAAGATTTCACTTCCGGCGCAATCGTCGACAATCTCATTGATGAAGGGGGTAGGAAAGTTGTCTTTGGGATAAGCTTTGTTGATATCCCTATAATCAACACATACACGGATTGCGCCTTGTTTCTTGTCGATCGGGACAAGATTGGAAACCCATTCAGTGAGGGCCACAGGGTAAATAAAGCTGGCTTTGAGAAGTTTCTCTACTTCAAGCTTGATAGCAGCCGCTTTACATGGGTGAACTGGACGAAGGCGTTGCTGGACGGGTTTAGTGTCGGGGTATGTCTTGATCTCATGTATCACAATGTCGGGATCGATACTCGACATTTCTTCATAGCTCTAGGTGAAGATGTCACAAAACTCTTTGAAAAGGGACGTGTAGGTGACGATTTCGTCAGGGGAACATGAAGCTCCGATATGGACATTTTCGACCATTCCAGGTTTGATGGATATGTCGAGGGTAATAGTGGGTGAGATATTGCTTAAGTTCCCTTCATAAAACACATCGTGTGTGGACTCAGGAACGGTTGAGATGACTACAACGGTCGACGGGGTCGAGATCCATTGGTAGTTCTCAATGGTATGTTTCTCCAGGAAGAGGATGGAACGATGATGTCCATCGTCCCAAGGGGTGTCCTCCATGATAGACATGATCATCTCGTATGTGGGAAAAATGACACGGAATGGATCTAGAGATAAATCACCAAGAGGGGGGGTAGAAGGGGTTGCTGATTGAATGGTCTGATAGGCGGATTCGACCGGACTTAACGACATTTCGTCGTCGTAACGAAGATGATCTCTAGGGTCAGGTACCATCCATGGGTCGTGAGACACAAGAATTCCATGAATCGAGGTGGAGATCATGTTGATTGAAGCAACGAACAAGCGCGGAACATCGGGTGGTGGAATGGGGAAAGTACCCATTAACGAAGAGTCTTTGAGAAGGCCTACACCGACGTTCTCATAACCCAGTGGGGTTTTAGTGATGAACGGTACAGTGCCAGTATGGGTATCTGAGTTAAAGAAGGCTAATTGGTCGACGATGACTACCTTCCCTTGATGTGGGAAATGTACCACACGAAAAAGGGTCGACACAACTGTGCGCATGGAATCGATCCAGCTGCGGCCAAGTAGAAGATTGTAATCAAGAGGAGCGTCAAAGACTTCCACTTCGACTTGGACTGTTTTGCCTTCTAACGTGATTGACAACGAAGGAAGGACACCATAGGGCTTAAAACCAGAGCCATTGAAGGCTTTGAGAGTGTTCTGGGATTCATTCAAAGAGGGAGAGCCAATGACTTTCCAACAAGTAAGAGACATGACACACGTCGAGGCACCCTCGTCAATAACGGTTCAACAAATGTTTTTGTTAGAGACAATCACTTGGATCTGGAATGCGAGTTGAGGGGGTAACCTTGGAATGTGATCTTCCAATTCAAAAATTATTAAATTTGTATCCGTCGGGTCGATTCCACCGATAGCTTTCAAGAGTGCCTTCCGTTGTGTGGGACAACTTTGAAGGACTTTGAGGGCTAACATTGCAAAAGGTGCTTGGGCCAGATCTTCAACAATGTTGTAGTTGTGGGCAACACGAGCATGAGGATTAAAAGCCGATCTCCGAATGATGCCCTTTGGGGGGGGTCGAAGAACAATGTTAAGGCTCGGTCGTTTGAGCCGAATGATGCCCTTTGGGGGGGGTCGAAGAACAATGTTAAGGCTCGGTCGTTTGAGATGAAGAGGACCGTTGGTAGGTGGAGTCACGCGAGAGGGTTGTACCAATGAAGGAGGTGGGTAATCAACCTTCTCTTTAGAGGGAGAATAATCTTTGGCTCGAGTGGTGAGTGCAATGTCATTCTGCTTTGAATCGCCAGTACAAATCAATACATAGGATGTAGTAGAAGGTGAGGGTTGGTCATGAATGACCAATTGGGCCTGTTGTTGAGACAGGAAGGGTTGGGACAAAACGACTGGAGCAGGTGGTTTTGGGGCTCCTTGAAGGAACTTAGTGACCTCGGCGCATCGTGGACAATCCTTCGTGTAGTGATCGTCACCACAGATAAGACAAGGGTATCGAGGTTTGCACTTATCCCTATCGTCAATAGGTGGAGTTTTGGTTCACTCTGCTTGAGAAGTATTTTTGTCCTCCTTATTCTTGCCCCTTCCCTTTTTGGATTTGTTTTTACCGGCTGGGGTAGATTGAACTGCATTTACCTCAGAAGTCTTGCCAATGGGAGGGAAAGGAGATGGAGCATTTTGAACATTAGAAGAAGCAGGTTTGGGGTTGGTGCTTGAGGCAGAATGTGGTTGGGCATGGAAAGTGCCAATCACACCTCGGATGCATGAGAAGTAGCTGGAGTAGTTCAAGTGGCGGAAGTGGAAGGACGAGGTGCGTCAGGTAGTAAGTCGTAAAGGGTACCTGTTTGTGAGTAAACGAGGTCAATGTATTGAGCATGAATTATGGCCTGCTCTTCTGTGACCACTCCACCCATGGCGATGTCACGACCAATGTCGTTCATAAATGATTTTGTGAACCACTCTGCCAACAAGTGATCATGGAGTTCGAGTTTGATGAGATGTTGTCTCCATCACCACTCATGAATGTGATCGGATATATGAGTGGCTTTGTTTTGTTTGAAAGAACTCAAAATCTCGGTCCCCGTTTCATAACAGATCGATAACTGGTAGTGGGTGAGGAAGGCCATAGCTAGGGTGTTGAAGTCAGTGAAGAAACCTCGTGGTAATTCTATATACCACTTCGCAGCAGAACCCGTGAGGGTCCGTTGAAAAAGACATAAACGAATAGAGTCATCCATCAACGAGTTGGATGAGCACCAGAGGTGAAAAGTCATGACGTGATTTTTTTGGTCCTCTCCTGCTTTACCGTAGAATTTAGGGATGTACGATGGTAGCTTGGATGGTATAGCAGGCCATTGGGGAGAGTGACGAATTAGATCATTTAAAATTCTTGACAAGTCCGGGAGATCCAAAGTGGCCAAGAAGGGTAACTGTCGATTCACATGCGGGTATTGGTGGCTTTGGGGAGGAAACCCTGTCAGCAAACCAATAGGACCATAAGAAGTCTGCATATAATGTGAAGACCCAGGCAGATTCGGTGGTGGTTGTAGAGGAAAGTAGCTCATGGGATTGTATCCTTGAACATGGACGTGAGTTTGAGCATTCGAGCCCCAAATAGGATTGGATGTACTTGGATATGGTTGGCCTATACTAGGGGGTATAACGGATGCAATTGGAAGCTGTTTCCCCCCAGTCGATTCAGGAGTATGTTGTATCAGATGATTCCAATACTGGGCCAAGGATGGAGGTATGTTTTGTCCATAAGGTGGGGTTTGTCCTCCAATCGGGGGTTGTGTTCCAATTGGGGGCAGTGTTCCAATTGGGGGTTGTGTTCCAATTGGGATTTGTGTTCCAATAGAAATTTTCCCGCCAAGGGGGGGTTGAGTCAAACCTCCTTGGTGAAATTGTCCACCAACAGGAATATGGTAATTTGGTGTAAATAACGGAATAGTACCACTAGGATTAATGCTGCCAGTGGAGGACGAGAAAGGCCCTCCAAAAGGGGATTGAGGAAGTGTCGGAATGAAACTGGGAAGAGAGTTCCCAAAAGAAGAGGGACCACCAGGAGTACCGGATGGGGTTTGCATAGGAGTGGGAATGGAAGCATTCAATGCACGGTATCTGGGTGGTAGTGTCGGGGTGACACTGGGCGTGAGCGGTGTGCCGATGGGGGCTTGAATAACCACGGTAATCCTGGTGTGAATTCTCATAGTATTTGTGTAATGGACCATTTCTATAGGGATGGTCAAGATGTGGTCAGATCGCGGGGCGTCCATACCAGGAAAATAATAGGCGGTAGTAAACGGTACTGTGTCTGGGTTAGAGGTTTCGGAGAGCACAGGTGAGATGGTGATTTCAACGCCTGATCCTGCACAAAAAAGGTCCCATCTAAAAATGCCCGTAGACCAAAAAGGATCTTGGCCCTCTATTCCCGGAAAGGGTCCAATCGGTGATCCAGAAGACACAACAACTAAGTCTCCGAAAGAATTCACTCACATAATCTGTCTCTTAGAATCAGGGTGAATTCGAAAGTCCTCTCGAGTATTGGTAATTTGAAAATGTTCTAGAGAGTCGATTCGTTCCACTTGTGGCGTGGTAATGTCTTGGACTTCACTCTATTGAGGAGAGCCCTCAGGTGAGCTTGTAGGCAGGGGTTGAGAACCTTCCAGATGCTCTGAAGATAAAACCTGCATTCTATGTGAATGACGTGGAGGATCTATTGTGAACGAGTTACAAACTTATGAAGAACATCTTATAGTCAACTTGGGTAAACAAACAACACGCGCTAGTAAACAAAATCTAGGAAACAATACTAAGAAAACAAGACCTTCTAATTCCGAAGTCACTAGTTAGTGATGAAATCCAACGTCACAACAACGAGACGAGAAGGGGCTAGGCTAGGGTGGAAAAGTTATGTTGACGACCTGCTTAACAGACTTACACCCTGGTGCAA
>CBVK0101590972.1:0-18816 GCA_900067695.1 Picea abies
TTATGTTATTTTCTTCATACACACATATAAACACATCTAAAAGGTAGATCGGCAAAGTGTTTGACAAAATACCTCACCTGGAAAAAGTTTTAAAAGGACACCAAAATAGTAATGATCCTTACATAATGGCTTGGGATCATTACAACGTTGCCTACCTGCAAACAAATCCTTACAGAGTCCTCAACAACTCTATCTTTTTTCATCTGAAATATATAGATGAATTTCCCACTCTGATACCACTTGATGCATATTAGAGTGCTCTTTATCTCTTGCCTCTCTTGCCTGAAATATATAGACAAGAACAAAGATCTGATACCACTTGATGCCATGCATGATGATGAAGGGTCTCCTACACACCCCGCAGGGTCTCTGCACCTGACCTCCTGGTGTTCAAGGATCATTCAAATTTCACCTTTGAGCCGAAGCAACTCCATGGACTCCCAATGGAATCCCTATGAAAAACCCAATCCATAGGTCCTTATTTCACCCACACGGCCTTCTGCACATGACCACACTCTTTCCCTGATTTTAATTTCAGGTTTCGGGGTTTCACATTCCCCGTCGTCAAGAGTTCTTTACCTCTTGACTCCTCGATCACCGATGAGCCCTCTGCTCGGCCTTAGCCCCTCCTGGCAATGCCCTGGTCCTCATGACCAATTTCCATAAGACTACAGCCTTATATCCTCCTATCGGGGTTTTGGACTTAAAAATCCTGATGAGCTCTTTTTCCAGCTATCCCTCCAGGCTAGACTCCTGGTCCACGTGACCTCCCCCTATATGACCGCATTCATACCTTCTCATCATGGTTTTGAGATTTTCAATGTCCAAATACATATTCCCTCAAGATTTGCGATTCCTCGAATCCTGATGCGCCCTTTACGCGTTAGCCCTCCTGGCTAGGCTCTGGTTCATATGACCGTTATCCCCGTGACCTCAGCCTTATCCCTCATCGGGGTTTCAGGGTTCCTAATGCCAAAATGCATATGCCCATGGGATTCCCAATTCCTTGAATCCTGACTCTTCGCTATGCTGACAGCTGGCCCCTTAAACGACACTTTCCACTCTTCGATACGCTGACAGTTGGCTCCCACAATGGTACTTTTCCCTTGTCGGGGTTTTGCACTTCGCAATTCTGAAATGCCCAAACACCTTATCACCAGGATCCCCGATATCTCGATCACCCAAACACCGATAAACGACTTCCTTGTCAGGACTTCCATGTGTCCTCCTATGATGGATGGTCCTGATTGCTCCTCACAATTTCGAGACTTCTGATGTCCTGACTTTCATGATCTCAGGAACTATGATTTCCCAAGTGCCAATATACCGACTCTCTACGGATCTTTGACACCTATTTCACCAAACAGACAGCTTAGATTTGTGTCAGGGTTTTCAAAATGGACTTACCTGATCTCTTGTCCACGGGAATGATTATATCTCGATTCTCGATGCTTCGATCTCTGCCACATGTCTCCACTAACAGATGGTCCAGATCTTCCCGGTGTTTCGAGACTTGAAGTGTCTCGACTTTCTTGTCCTTGTGACTCCCGATATGCTGATGGCTAAAATTATCGATGGTAAACCTCGTACAGCTCTTGTCCAATCTGACGGCTGACGGGTAACTTGCTCAAGATCTGACAGCCTAGATCTATTCTCCTCGACACTCCTCTAGAGGCTAAACTCTATGCACCTCCACCCGATCCAACGACTGATGGGATTTTGTGTGAACATCCGATGGTCCACAATATCCTCTTCTATGTGCTTCTTCTGACGCCTTCCTGGATGTGAAATCTTCAACAGTCCAGGTTTCTTCCCCTATCGATTCGACGACTATTGTGCTCCCTCCCAAGCTTGTGTACTTTCTTCCTATGCTTGGAAGAATTTCTAGTTCCCAAAGGTCTCAACCTTTATCTTCCTTCTCCTCTACGAACTCCAAATTCTGAGTTCTCAACTGCACGTGTAAAAATGTTGTCTCTCCTGAGCTTTGGGTACTTTGAACCCTCCGAAGAGTTCTTTAGCCTCTCCACTCTTTGCATCCTGACTCTGTGCGTGAAATAAATCACCCTCTTAAGATTTTCCTTATGCTCCAACAATTCCTTGCTGAGCTTTCAGGGTGTTCAGTAACCCTGTGAAGATCCCTTAGTGGATTCTTTCTCTGAATTCCAGAACTCAAAGAGTTCTCTTCTCTTCCCTGTGCCTGTCTACACACTGACTCAATGCCCTCCTAGCAGAGTAACTTCTCCCAGAACGTCCAACAGTTTTTTCCTCCTGTGCACTTATGCACTTGCTCAATTCCCACCTAGCAAAGCTCTCAGAATCCTTAGTGATTCTGATTCTTCTGAACTCACAGTAGAGTCCTTCTTTTATGCACTCCTTGAACCTGCTCAATGCCACCTGGAAAAACTTCACAGAATCCTCAGTGATTCTGGTTCTCCCTTCTGAACTCATAGCAAAGTTCTTCTTCAGTACCGTGTGCCTGTGCTCAATGCCCACCTGGCAGAGCCTCTACATAGCTCCTCAGAGCTTCTGTCCTCAACTATGATCTTCCTCCACATAGCCTTGCCTCCAAGGTGTTCAACAACCTTGAGGTCTTCCCTGAGTTGTTGATTCCAGCTCCTATGCCACAACATGTCTTTGTCTGAACTTCCAGTGTTCAAAAGTGAAACCTTTGTGCACAACTATCAGAACCCGCAGTGTTCTATCACACCCTCCTAGTGTGAAGCATCAAAGACCTTCACTTGAAATAAAACACACTCCTAGAAATGCACAACTACAATATACATCTACAGCATAAAAGAAGACTCACAGACATTCACATAACACAGAATAATGCAAGAAAAATTTCTTCTGTTTATATTAAAAATGGAAAACGCCTGTAATTACAAGGTGTTCTCGAGATCTCTCTGGATCTTCTCAGCCTCCTCCTCATCTAACCTTCTTCCACTACTTACAAAATGAAATATAAAAATCTCCTTTACCTGAGGGGGCTCTTCGAGATCTTCCCTCCAACCTACCTACCCTATTCAATTACATTGAATGGGATGTCTAGTCCATAATTGGATCTAGATCTCAGCCATACAAACATTAATGGCCGATCTTATCTACAGCCTGCACAAAGGCATGGATTCCCAGCTCAACAGCTTAAACATTAAAGTTACATTGAATTCAGATTTAAATGAGGCAGTGCCTCTCTCTTAGCATGCGATTTGAATTCACTGGCATGGATGGCTGGCTAGGTGGATGATGTGGAGAGATGCTCTTGCATCACTCTCTACCATCAACCCATGGCATCTAGATGCATCCTCACAACAACGAAAAAATAAAAATAACAAATTATCCTTAAACTCTAGATGACACCAAATTGAATCTAGGAAAAAACATGAATCGATGACATAGAAATTGACAAAAAATCATGAATTGAAATGGATGACAAAGGCATCAATCAAAACTAAGAAAATATCGAAGAGTTATTTTAAGAGGGAGAGGGAATTTGTCTCTATCTATAATGAATGGAAGGCTCGAGTCGATGGCATAGAAATTGACAAAAAAACATGAATTGAAATGGATGACAAAGGCATCAATCAAAACTGAAAAAAGCTCGAAGAGTTAAAGAGGGAATTTGTCTCTATCTGTAACGAATGGAAGGTAACGAATTTGTCTCTATATATGTAATCTTAACTAGTTTCAACATTTTCCTCCTCCTTCCTCCTCTATACATGGTTGGTATGTTTGTGTGCTTGGGTGTCTGAGGTTTGTGTGTAGTATGAGTTTGGGTTGAGTCTGGGTTAGTCATGTATGTGTGTGATAGACTAGAGGAGACTAGATTGGATTGTAGGAAAAAATATCATACGTTGGAGAAAACATCTTCAAGGGAAGGGTGGTTGAGGTGCTCAACAATTTTTGTCTCGTGGAGATCAATGATCTTTCTCAGTAATTGTATGAATCATAAGGTTTATTTTAAATCCATTATTTCCTCTTATCTTTGTTATGTTGTGAGAAGCAATCTCATTCATACCTTCTTTTCGTTCTACATTGAAACTTCTTTAGCCGTACACCACACCAAAAATGCATGAAGTAAGGAATGAAGTTGTTGATGTTGTTGTGGTGCAAGCCCTATTTCATTGAAAAAAGAATGAAGTTGTTGTTGTTGTTTCTCAAACCCTCGTTTGTTGAAGAAATGAAATTGCTACTCCAAAATCCCACTCCAGGTATGTATGGATGACTCTAGCTCCCTCTTTTCCATTAGTTTAGCCATGATTAACCTATAGCTTCTTTATATTTAAGTAGTTTTAATTGGCTTTGATCCAGGTGGATATCGGTGGCCACCCACCTTTTCTGACTGGCTCAAAACAGTTTTCTGGCAATTTTGGCAATTTACTATTTTTAGCAGGTTTAACTTCCGGGGCCATTTTGAGGGCATAAATGAAGGTTTTTTGAGATCGATGTGCTCAATGATATCCGAAGGCATCATTGAGCCCCCAAAATGAATCCTAAAACGGAGATCGTATGAAAAAGTTACGACCCCAGGAAGTTGATGCACCAACTTACCCAAACGGGGCCCACATGACTTTTGGCGCTTCGTCTCCTAGTGTTAGGTTTTTGGACTTCTATGAATTCTGGCATTCTCATCTATTTTAAAAAGGCCTCTAGAGCCTCATTGTAACTATCTTCTTGCGAATGCAAGTAGCCGTCACATATCTTCTCAGAGATAAGATGCCACCATTCTAGCGAGTCTTTCACTCTGTATTTTTACAGTCTCTGTATATTTCTTTCATTAATAGAAATCGTGTATTACTATATCTCTGTGTCTATGGTTGCATCTCTGATATATTTATGTTATATTATTGGATATATGCGATATCTTTGTGCATTTCTTTATTATATATCCGCTCTCATTTCGTGCCGAAAATAATCCGGATCGGGCTTATTTATTTAACTCGCCTGTTTGTTGGATTAACCCATATGTGTATTGGTTCAACCCACCTATATTATCTCTTCTTCTTTAGTTTAACCCACATCCACCTTGCTCATAGTTTGTTTATTAACCCACCTATTTAATAAACAAGTTCTAGCTAAATTTCTAACTCTCACTATGGCTTTGATTTATTTCTTGATTTTTTATTAACCCACTTTAACCCACCTTTTCCTTTCTCATTGTTTGTTTATTAACCCACATGTTTAATAAAAAATTTCTAGCTCTACTCTAGCTTTGATTTATTGCTTTCTTATTAACTCATCGGTTTCTTGTTTATTATTTATCCAATTAACCCAACAATGTTTACTTAATTAACCTTCTTGTTGTAGCTTTAAAACCCTCTTCATTGCATGTGTATCATTAAACGTAGGTTTTTAACCTTGTTGTTCATTGGTTTAACCTATCATCGATTTATGCCTCTGCCATTAACTTGGTTTTCATTACTTTAACTCACCCCTCAATGCTTAACCTAATTTCTTATTGATCTTTAACCCACCTCTAATATATCTCTTCAATTAATTTTAACAGTGGTTTCCAATTATATTTTTTTCATTAGTTTATCCTGGAAATTTATCATTTATTAAAACATCACAATGGTCGCAGTTATCAACCTTTGTCTATTAGCCTAACCATGTGCAATTTCTCGGCCATGATAACACATTCCACAAAAAATAAACATGAACTAATGAGAGACCTAATGTACGTCTGTACGGAGAAACGTGGTGAGTTGGATCTTGATATATAATGTATATATAATTACATATATGCACAAATAAATGTGTGGAATCATGTATGGTCTTCTAAATCGAATCCCATCTCTACCCAACATCAATGTGCTTTGAGGAGATGATACATTTTTTTCTCCAAATACACATGGCCTCCGAGGCTATTTGGGATGGACAATGGAGAAAGCTTTAGATATTTGGCTATACAAGAAAAAAGGTGATGATAGAGCCCAGAGAATACCCCTTAATGTCTTATGCTTGATTAAAGGATCAAAATAAAACCTTTCAGACCTAGATTATGTAATTTTGTGATTAGGTATAGATTTCTCTATCTCAATATCAATTGATGCACAAACAACAGAATCCACATATGCCCCTAATTTGTACATATATTGTATGGTAATACATATTTTTTCTTCTAGTATTTGATCATGCATCACTTCTTCACACACTCTAGTAATAAAAACATCTCCAATTGATATTGGTTTTCTTAGCTTGCAACTATTCTCATATTTATTTGTCTACTTTATTTTAATCTTGAAAACCTTTGCAATGCCCCACAATGTATCTATGTTCTCATCTTGGATCGTGTGGCTCTTATAGCCAGTTTGTTTATCAAGCAGATTCCTTGTCTATTTGGTTGAGTGAATTGTTGTTTCTTCTATCTCTAAGCATGTCCCTTCTGCATCTACTCCAAATGAGAGAACTTCTCTAGCTACTTTATATTTTGATTATTGATTGGTACTGCAATAATTGCTTACCTTTTATCATATATCTTTTGTTTCACATTGATAAAATTATCTTATGTTATCTTATATACATTTGTGTGCTTTCTTTTTTCTCCCAACAACCTTTGTCGCATTCTTTAACAAATCTTGAGCATTTCCTTTTATCTAAGGACTCTTCAATCTCTTTGTTCTTGAAGTTCTCGCATCTCCCTTTTCTTTTGATATTTTTGTCTAGTTGAATGTATTGTCAGTGTCCCAGTGTTTTATTGTGTCCATTCCTATGCTGCTTGGAATGATTGCATTTCCCTAGTAGGTTAAGTGATCAGTTGCCAATCTTCTTTTTAACTTGAAAGAATTTATAAAACCCTTTTGTATATCCCCCTCTTTATCATTTTTTACTTCATAACTCATGAAACCAAAGGTTCCTTATTATATTAATGTACCTTTCATGTCACATTCAATAATCCCATTACAAGCTAGCAGTGTGAGAGTTGAGCAAGCCTAACAAATGTTATTGTATTTTAAATAAGTAGAATAAAATTAATTACTCATAGGTGCCCCTTAATACTTGACACATGTCTTGACCACTTTGAGAAAGGGATCATTTACTTAAGGATGGACAAACCCCTACCATTGAATGAGTTGGTGTTTGTTGGGTGGTAGTTGAGTTTTGAAATTACTGATAAGATTTGGGCTTTGTTGAAGTTGCAAGCCAACTTCTCCATATTGCTTCAAAACTATTTTATCTTAATGAATATAACTATTCATTTATACGAACATATAAACTTAGGAATATATATAAATTGTTAGTTGGTGATGCTTGATTCAAATTTTCATTTAATTAATTAGTTAGGCTTTATTAAAGTTGCAAGCCAACTTCTCCATACAACGTTAAAACTATTTTATCATAATGAATACAACTTTTCATTTAAACAAACATATAAACTCACTTATTATAGATATAAATTTTTCATATAAACTCACTTATAGATATAAATTGTCAGTTAGTAATGCTTGAAACTTGTAGGTGGGTTCAAATTTTCATTTAATTAATTAGTTGGTAATGCCTGAGTGAAGTTTATTAAAATCTATTTTGCAAATTTTTGAAAACCCTAACGATGTGTTCAGAGTGCATGTTAAAAACGAAGTGAAATTAATATTAAGAAAATTCCATTAAACTAAAACTATAAAACTATGGAAAAAAGAACTTACCCAACCTTTTTGCCAGCACCATGGACAACACATACTAAGAAAAACAAAATAAAAATTAAAATTAGTTCTAGATTATAGACTACACTAAATCAAAACATAGTAAAAAGCAAGAATTGAAAAATCACTAAATAGAAACTGAGTAAAAAGCATGTATTTAAAAAGGGATTAATCAAAACTGAAAAAAAGCATTCATCGAAACTGTAAAAGCATGAGCAGTCGGTAGAAGAGAGAGGGAAACTTGTCACTATCTGTAATGGATCAAATCGATAGTCACGGACTGGAGCCTCACTGCTCCCCTATATACCATATCCTTGATATAGTAGTATCTGATCTCAATATGCTTCGACCTGTCATGGAACACCAGATTCTCTGACAACTTCATGCAACTCTGGTTGTCACACCAAATGCAAGTCGCCTCCAATCTGAGACAAAATAACCCAAACAACAGCTTCTGAAGCCACACTGCTTCTCTACTCACTGCACATGTTGCCACATACTTAGCTTCAGACATACTGAGTGCCACACAAGACTGCTTCCTACTACTCCACAAGACCATATTGGAGCCAAGACTGAAACAGTATCTTGAAGTGTTCTTCCGGTCAGGAATATTGTCGGTCCAATCTAAATCTGAGTAACCATACAATCCAAACTGATGGTCAGATCTATCCCAAAGACCATGATCTAGAGTAACCTTAAGGTACCTCAACATATGTTTTGTTGCAACCAAATGAACCTATCTTGGCTCCTCCAAATGTTGACTCAGGGTGTTCACAACAAACATATATACGATCAATACATCAACGAGCCCACTATTTGCCTGTATAAGGTAGATTCCACAATCTCTAAAGTTGTATCCTGCAACAAATTTATATTTGATACCATCAGAATAACCATGGCCTTACAGTCCAACATCTCAAACCTCTTCAAGATTTCCACAACATACTTTCCTTGATTTAGGAAAATCCAATCTGATCTCTACTAAACTTCTAGTCCCAAGAAGTAGTGCATCATTCCTAAATATTTCATCTCAAATTTCCTCTTACATTCAATGATGATCTTTTCTGCACCTATTAGAAACCATTCATCTACATACAACAGTAGAATTATCAGTTCACCATCCTCAACCTTAAAGTAAAGGTTAGGATCTGCACTGCTTTTGGTAAAACCCAAATTCATCAGAAAATTGTCAATCCTACCATACCATGATATGGGTGCCTACTTCAATCCATATAAAGCCTTCTTTAAACTGCACACATGAGTCTCACTGTCATATGTCTCAAATACAAGTGGTTGTTCCACTTAAACTTCCTCTTTTATTTCACCATTCAAGACGAAGATCTTTACATCCATTTGGTGCACCTTGCATTTCATCATAGTGGCCAATGAAAGTATAGTCCTGATTGAGGTATATCTTTCTATAGGAGAAAAATTCTCTTCATAGTCAATCCCTTCCTTCTAAGATAAACCTCGAGCCACAAGTCTTACCTTATATTTTTCAATATTGCCATCAATTGTGTGTTTCATCTTGTAGATCCATTTTGAACTTACCACAAATTTTTCCTTTGGTCTGGGAACCACATCCCATACATCATTCTACATAATGGATTGGTATTCCTCTGCCATTTCATCTTTCCATACTTGATTTTCTGCAGCCTCTTCATAACTGGAAGATTTTGCATCCATTATGTCACACATTCATGCCACGTAGTTGGAATACGACTTTGGCTTCTTAATTTCTCTGAAATATTTCTCTGGGGCACCAATTGTTTCTGCATCTCTGATAAGATCTTGTGCCCACGTTGGTCTTCTCTTGTGAGAAGGTATCTCGGCTAGTTTTTGAGGCTCCAATATGTCATGATCCTCTCAAATGACTTCCTCTAGTTCAACTGCCTCTGGAACTTTAGGAACTTCATTCTCTTCTTCATGTACCTCTTTTGCATGGATTTGTTTGGATTTACTTAAAGTTGCATTCTCATCGAAGGTTACATCTCGATTGATCTCCACTTTCCAATGGCCGGGAATGTATATCCTGTAAGCCTTCGATGTGTCACTGTAACCAACAAATATTCCCTTATTTCCAGAAGGGTCCAACTTTGTCCTCTTTTCCTTGGGGACTTGAACAAATACAGGGTAGCCAAATATTTTGAAATGGCTGACTTCTAGCTTCTCTCATGAAAAAATATCCCTGAGTGTCTTGTTTTCAAGAACCTTGTGGGGACTTTTATTATGTACATACATTGTTGTCTTCATTTTTTCTTCCCATAGATGCATAGGAAGATCTTGATCGTGGATCATGGCCTTTATTGCTTCCATGATCGTGTGGTTCTTCCTTTCAACTATTCCATTCTGCTGAGGGTTATAGGCAGTAGAAAGATCCCTCTTAATCCCAACTTCCTTGCAATACTTCTTGAATTATTCTGAGGTGAATTCACCTCCATTGTATGATTGCAAGGTCTTTATCTTCTGGTATGTCAACTTTTCTACTAGAGCCTTGAACTCTTTGAATTTTCCAAAAACTTCATTATTTTCTTTTAACAAATAAATCCAAGTTTTGTGTGAGTAATCATCAATGAAAGATACATAATATACATACCCACTTAATGAAGTTGTCGACATCAGTCCACACACGTTTAAATGCATAATGTCCAAAACTCCTTTAACTCTATTATTTCTATTGGAAAAGGAGTGCTTCACATTCTTGCCTTGTGCACATCCTTTGAACACTCCATCTGGTTCTTCTTGGATTTCTAGAAGACATGTCACCATTTTACTCACAACCAAAAGAGCTTTGTAGAGTAGGTGAGAAAATCTCCTATGCCATAGCTCACTGGGATTCACAATATCATGAACTATTGCAGAGTCTAAATGTCCTTTTAATGTGTAGAGACATCATTCTTCAACTTCAATCACTACTACATCATCAAGGGTCTTTTGTCTAGGCCACATAAAAACTTGACCATCAATAAATGCTACTCTAAATCCTTTCTTGTCCAATGCTGAAATTGAGAGAAGGTTCTTCTTTAAACCTGGAACATAGAGAACTTCCTTCATCTTCATTGGCTTGCCTGAGTTTAACCTGTAGGAAGCTTCTCCAACACCTTTTATTGGACACTGATAGTCATCACCCACTTTCACCTTGTGAGGTGAATCTTTATGAATAAGGTTAGATAAGATGTCTTCATAGCATGTCATGTGCTTGGAAGCACCACTGTCTATCAACCAAGTGTCACTTCCATGAGTAACAGTACCTGTGAGGGTTGAGATAAGAACATAATCCTCATCACTTGATTCATTTTTCTTTGCAACCTTCTTGGGAGGCTCATCATCTTCAGTTGTGTGTGCTTTATGCCTCTTACTTCCTTTCTTATTCTTAATTTCCATAATGAGGGGGAAATCCCTAACAAAGTGTTCCAATTAATGACAATAGTAACATCTAATATTTGAGTTGTCTCTTTGACCCATATTAAACTTCTTAGGTAAAGAATGATCCTTCTTGTTCTTTCCTTTCTTGGTGTGGGTGGCTAGGTCTTGATCTTCATCTACCATCTTTTCTTCTCTTGCAGTTGTCCTAGCTTCTTCCTGGTTACAATCTTCGCAAAGCCTAGTGAACTTGGGAAGCTTCTTCCTTGAACAAATTCCTTGGATGAATGCATCCCATGACCTTTGGAGGCCATTCAAGGTAGTCATCACCATCTCTTCTCCTTCTATTGTGTCACCAATGGCATCTATCTACTCCTTGATTTGATTCACTCATGAGAAGTAGGAGTGAATGGTTTCTGAGTTTTGCATTTTCACATTCTTCAACTGAGATCTCAGAGTCATTCTTCAGTTTATGTTGCTTCCTTCAAACAGAGGAGTTAAGGTGTCCATCATTTGATTTCGAGAAGATAATGATGATACATGATAGATAAGGTGGTCCTTAATGGAGTCTATGATAATTGTTTTTTATCTCACCATGTTCTTCTTATATTTGTCCTTAGCTTCATCTCCTTGAGGTTCTTGAACTTCGTCTATAATGAAATTATCCAGTTCATGTTCTTCAAGAAGGAGAGTTACTCTATACCTCTAGGCCCTGAAGTTATCAACTCCATCTAGCTTCTCATCAATTTTTCTTCTGGTAGTCATCTTGCCTGAGACCACACAAAAATATGACCAAAATTGAAAGACTAAACTTACCAGTAGGTGTTCTCTGCTAAGGCGAATTGCTTGGTGGTCTTTCTTTGTAAAATTCCTGAACAAACTGGAAAAATGTAAACCTTAGGGTTTGGGTGAAACCCTAACTGCAACAGCTACAAACTAGAAGAATGGTCCACTAAAAAAGTGCTCTAGGCTAGGGAGAACCTCTTGATGGTATTGGTTTGTTTGAAAATTATATCTAGACTGAAAACAACTCCCTTTTAGGCTTATATATCTGCAACTGGCTTCTATTCAAGCCTGCTCTGATACCATGTTGGAATTTTAAATTTTCTAGTTACACAATTACAATTACTTAATCCAATAGCAGCTATAGTAGGATGACTAAAAGATAGACAATCATAGATACAATAGAACACAAATATTATCTTGGGAAACCCTCGTGGGGGAGAAAACCCAGTAACCAAAATCCTCAATATAGATTCCTTCGACTAGTACAATGATGCCCTATACCTCTCCAAGAAAGACCAAGACCAAAACACCAAAAGAACCAGTCTCCAAGACTTGTGCATTAGACCTTCTTATGCTCTCCAAGATGCACAAGAGAAGTGTGTGAGTGTGTGACCAGATGAGAGGAAACTATCCTCTATTTATACACAATAGTGTCTCTTGAAGAGACATGACTCTTGACCTAACTAACCCATAAAACAGGGTCGACTAGCCACAATGGAGCTTTTTACAATTGTAAGTAAAATTCCAATAATATAATAATTCATGTTGAGCCGACTTGTAAAATATAACTATAATAACCTTTTAAAGGTTTGACCAAAACCACTATACAAGAATATCTTTAGTAGTCACACCAAAAATATTAACAAGGACTACTATCGACAAAGATGAATCTAAGGATCGCTAGAATAGCACATCAAAAAGACAAAAGGGTTTTGTTGAAACCAAGTATCAATTTAATTTTCAATCAAAACAATATTTGTTTGAAAGGAATATTACAAATCGTGGTTCCAAAAATAATTGAAGGAGAATACTGTACAGACCAATCCGTACAATCACCAATCACAACAACCAAAGAGAAATGAACTACGGCCAAGGAATTAAATTGCACATGAGCATGTACGATGTTGTATATCAAGCCACTAGGTAAATTTTGACCCGCCAAAGAGTCCATATGATTGTATGGTTCCACCAAGTATGGATCCACTATACGTACCAGCAATTCCAGCAAAATCTAGACTATACAGAGACTGCTAAAGATTTTTTCAATGAGAAAATGACCTAGATGATTTGATTATATGATTAATCAATCAAATTTCTCATATTTCTAGTCAATACATATGATTTGGAAGCATACTAAAGTTGTTCCTACCTCTATCATTTCCCAAATCATAGATCTGGAGATTCAACTATTGTTTTCGTGTTTTCTATCATATGCAAGGAGAAATTAATTGTTTTGGTATTGTTTTTTATTAGATTTATCAAAATATGTGTGTTTTGATGTTGGTTTTTAGAAAATCTATCAAATTTTCTGTTTTGGTGCTATTTTTGGGTATATTTATAAGAAATATGTGTTTTTCAGAAATATGTGGATGCTACAAGGATTTAGAGCTAGTCGCTAGGTGTTCTTACTCCAAGATTGCAGATTCGGAGAGAGGAGAATATGTATTTTCAGTGCCTCATTCTATTTTAGTACATATTTCATCATTTTTTACTTGCAGCAATGGCCTCTTTACCGAACATCATGCTCGAAGGAAGCAAGAGACTCTTCAGTAAGATCTACAATATGTGGAAGCATCATATGTTGACCATATTTGAGTACATGAGCTTGGTTGATATCATCCTAGGTAAAGATACCCAACCAAAAAATATGGGTAAATACTAGGAAAAATATGATGAGCAAGACAGAGAAGTATTAATCCAGACAGGGAAGACTTCAATAGCAATTTGGAAGCATTTATGAGAGTTGCATGAGACTTTGAACAAGTGTATAGTTGTCTTCATGAATAATATGTTGTTTTCAATCGCGATAGTTGAGAATGAATCATTGTAGGAGAATTTACTCAAGAGGAAGGATAGAAGAGAATAGTTGTTGGCCATTGGTCAAAAAATGGAAATGGAGGACATGATGGTAATTTTTCTAAAAAACTTACCACGTTCTTATGAGCACTTTATTAAGACCTTGAACATCAGCAATACGAATGTTACCTAAAGTTTGAATCATTATACAATAAGCCCTTACAACAAGACAAATGGAAGAAATAATTACATAGCAGTAGTGAAGCAAAGTGTACAAAACAGGCCTTTGTAGCCAATGTCAAGGGTAAAGTCAAGAGGGCCAAGAAGAAAGGGAAAGGCAATGGTGAACATGCAATCGATTGTTTGAAGAACATCGCATGTCATTATAGTGGTAAGATGGGCCATACAAAGAACCACTGCAAAAAGAGGTTAGTTGATCAAGAAAACAACCAAGGAGGGCCTCAACAAAAGGCTCATGTCATCATTCTACAGAGGAGGGGGAGTCATCGTTCTATGCATTCATGGCCACAAGATAACCAAATCAACCCAAGTCATCTTCTTGGTACATATATTCAAGAGCATCATGAGATTTCACCAACAGGTAGGATTGGTTCACACAATACACTACTTGTTCCTCTAAGGATTTAGTGATGTATGATGGTGGGGAAGAGTTCATGCTAGTAGGCAAAGGAAATGTGCACATTTTTCTTGGAGAGAACATGTTGATTTTCCTCAATGTGTACTATGTGCCAATAATGGAGCTTAATCTACTCTCATTTTGTCATATTATGAGCCACTGTCCCCACCTAGATGTCACCTTTAGCAATCCCGAATGCTACATTGTTGACAAAGAGACCAAGAAGATGAGTGGTATTGGTGTGGAGGATCATGGACTACTCAAACTCCTTAACATCAGATGGGTCAAGGAGCATGGATTGGCATCCAAGAGTCCATCAAACATCAGTATACTTTGGCATCAGCAGTATGAGAACCTAAACTTGACCTACCTCTCACATTATACTCGAGAGAATTTGGTCGATGGACTTCCGGATATTCAATAGAAAATACAAGGTGTTTGAGGAGTTTGTTAGTCAAGGATGCAACACATAGCTCCTTTTGATGAAGGACAAGTTTGGAGATCAAAGAGAGTCATAATTCATGAAGAGATGTTTGTAGACCAATGAACACAACAACCATCACTGGTGCCAGGTTTTTCTTTCTTTTTGTTAATGACTACAATAGAAAAATGTGGGTGTACATTTTGAAATTGAAATCTAATGTGCCCAATGAATTGCAAAATTTCAAATCATTAGTACAAAAAGAGTCAAGTTGTTACAATAGTACTTGTAGATCTAATAATGGTAGAGAATTATGTTCAAAAGAATTCCATAACTTTTGTGCTAAACATGGGATAAAAGACAATTCACTACACCCTGCACTCCACAGCAAAATGGAGTGGTTGAGAGGAAGAACCACATTATCATAGAGACGACCAAGTGTATGATGGAGAATAGGTGTGTTCCAAACAGGGTTTGGGTTGAGGCAATGTTTATAGTAGTATATATGATGAATAGGTATCCAACAATGGCAATGAAGCAAAAGACACCGGACGAGAAATTATCTAGGAGAAAGCCCAAAGTCAATCATCATAAAAATTTTGGTTCTGAATATGCATTCATTCTAGATGAGAAAAGAACCAAAATAGACCCTAAGAGAAAGAAACAAACAATCACGAGGAACAATGACAGTCACAAAGCTTATAGGTTGGTTGATGTTAACACTGTTGAATTTTCATAAGAGATGATATTGTATGTGAATGAATATCTTATTACAATGATGAGTGTTCTATATATAAAGAACATATGGTGACCATGGTTACCATCCATGAAGAGATGTGTCCCTTATGTAATAAATATATTTATACTTTATATTATATTATACATTTAATATAAATACACTTTATATTTATACTTTATACTTTATTATATATATTTATACTTTATATTATAAATTTATATCATTACATTAATAATATTATTTAATAATTAATAATCACATTATTAATTATTAATCTAGTCGAATGTATTTATGATGATGCCCAAACATCAACAAACACCAACTAGTTGACCTTCAACAGAGATGTAGTTGATGAAGAGGATAAATTGTTCAAAGCTTCTCTAGAGATCAAAATTACCGCACAGTGGCCCATTATGGCTAAGGATTCAAGTGTCAAGATTTAGGTAGCTCCACCAAAAATAGGGGAAGATTCTAAGCATGAGTAGTCTCCCAAGGTGGTAATGTTTCCAAACTTTGATGTAGACAGCATGAATCAACATTCAGATGACACAAGTACAAGTAGCCCAAGTCATGGTGAAAACACTAATTTAATTTGGATAAGGATCGCAAGATGAGGCCAAAGTAGTAGCACATCAACATTAGTGATGTTTGGGTGGGTGAAATGATCAACAGGCGATCATTGAGAGGCAAGAGAAATCATAAACCTAACACAATGAACTTTTCTCCGATGGCCAATATTCAGGGAGTTTATCAACCACAAGTCTTTGAGAAGGAATGAAGGAAAAATGAATGGGAGAATGCCATGACAATTGAACATGAGATTCTAATGAAAAATCAGACTTTGAATCTCACAGATCTTCCACCAAGGAAGAAATCCACTAACTGAAAATGGGTGTACAAGGAAAATGACACACTTGACAAGTACAAGGCATGATTTGTTGAAAACGGGTTCTCATAGCAAGAGGGCATTGACTACGAAGAGACCTTTTCTCCTACACAAAACATGAGAACCATTTGATTAGTTCTAGCCATGGTAGCACAATTTGACTAGAAGGTCCCTCAAATGGACATGAAGAATGTCTTCATAGATGGATATTTGGAGGAACAAATCTACATGTATCAACCAGAGGGTTTTCAAGTTCCAAGGAAGGAGCATCTTGTGTGCAATCTAAAGAAAGATTTAGATGGGTTGAAGTAGGCACTTGGGGGATGGTACATTAAAATTGAAATGTACCTGGATGAATAGGGGTTCCAATAGAGTCCTTCATATTCCAATTTGTATGTCAAAAGCATTGGTAATGATATCATTCTACTCGTCATATATATAAGATGACATCATTATTATAGGTAGTGAGGCAAGTGTTATTGAACATATCAAATCTAATATGAGTAAATCTTGTGACTTCACTAGTCTAGGCCTCCTACATTATTGCCTAGGTGTAGAAGTTCAACAAACAAGGACCAACATTTTTATCTCACAAACAAAATATGCCAGGAGTGTGCTTGACATGTTCAAAATAACAAATTGCAAAATCTTGTCTACATCTATGGAGAAGACTAACTCTAAGGTAGTTAATGAGTCAATATACAAACAACTATTGGGAGATCGATATACCTAATAGCCACTAGGCCCTATTTGAGCTACATTGTGAGCTTCATCTCCTGATTCATGACAGCGTCGAAAGTAGAACATTGGACTATAGTAAAGAGTGTGTTGAGATATGTTAAAGGGGAACTTCAATTTGGAATTACGTACACCAAAAGAAAAGACCCTAGGTTGTGTGGGTATATAGATTCATATTGGGCAAGTTCTATGGATGATAGAAAATCAACTTCTAGGTATGTTTTCATCCTTGGTGTGCAGTCACATGGACCAATGAGAAGCAACATATAGTAGCTCTTTCATCGACTGAAGCAGAATATCAAGGAGCAGTGAAAAGAGAGTATGAGGTAGTTTGCATCAAGGAGATTGTTTTAAACATGAAGATGCAACAGACAAAGAGAACACCCCTATTCTATGACAATCAAGGGGTGCTCAAACTAGCTAAGAATCCAGTCTTCCATGAGCGTACCAAGCATGTTAAAATACATTGTCACTTCATCAAACAACTTGTAAAGGATGGGTCTATAGAGATACAATGTTGTCTAACAAATGACCAAACTGTAGACATCTTTACCAAACTGTAGACATCTTTACCAAGTCTTTGGATCTTAACAAATATGCAATATTTTGGGATAAGCTTGTTGTAGGTAGTAAATTGACTATTAAGGGAGGGTGTTAAAGTAAATGTCAAAATAATAATGGTTAATTAGATATTAGACATAGGCATTAATAAAGTCATTTTTTACTTTGAGACATTTTACACTTTTGTGTTTTATCTCACTTTAGTGTGTATCTTGGTCCATCACACATTCATAAAGTGGAATGACTTGACTAGTATGTAACCCTTTATTAGAAGGCTTTCACTTCTCATTTAATCAATAAAATATGGAAAACTCTCCAAAGTTATCTTGGTTTTCTTTACGTCTTTGATTTAGGTTTATCGTGATAGATTTGAGGGTGAGATCCCTTGTTCATTCTCAATGAAGGAGGAGTTTCCACTATTATGGAAACAAACCATTAGGATGACCCAAGAAAAGGAGGAGAAAGTGGAATCTTTTGCAATAACACCAAGAATAGAGGCACCAAATGTTGTAATGAAAGTTGGGAATCATGAATCAACTTGCTAACTCTTAGCCCTACATAATAAAGCAAGAGTATTGTCATGGGGCTAACAAACCATTAGGATGACCCAAGCAAAGGAGGTGAAAGTGGAATATTTTGCAATAACACCAATAATAGAGGCACCAAATGTTGTAATGAAAGTTGGGAATCATGAAACAACTTGCTAACTCTTAGCTCTACATAATAAAGCAAGAGTATTGTCATGGGGCTAACAAATACTTCATTGCTTCCTTAGTTTTGTTGGTGAATTAATGACTATTTTGTTTCCTAAAGGTCCAATATCAAGGCAAAGGAAATGGAGGCCAACAAGAGAAGGTGGAGATGGGAAAAGGTAAGGGAAGGTGATGTCGGAGTAAGATAAAGTTAGGGAAGATGAGGTGCAATCAAGAATCTAAGGGAGTCAAAAGGGGAAGTGAGAGGAGTAGCTTGGCATGGTGCAAGGATGTTAGGATTCTGTGAGATCGGAAGAGCGTCGTGTAGGGAAAGAGTGTA
>CBVK0101590974.1:0-28759 GCA_900067695.1 Picea abies
ACACACACACATTCATATCATACAAATATCTATTATGCTATATGAGTCTTCCATATCGTTTTACTTTACTTCGATATTTTGTGAATATTATGACTCTGTATCTTCCTTACAGTAGGATACAAATGTATATTTCTTCCTTATTCCGTACATACATACAATTCCTCCTTGTTTTCGATTTAGCATGGACATGAATGAAAATTCAATTTAATTAATATGTCTTCTGTATATTCATTCACCTACAAGACTATAAGCATATGACTATATGTACATGGCTACATTATTCAATTTCATTTACATTGTGTAAATAGATAAAGCTTGAACTATAAACACAATTTATTGAGAGGTTTTCACCTATAATATATCTCATTACATTAGTAATCTAGATCATAGATCCATACTTCCAGAAGCTTCGTTTGTATTAACCGATTTATTCTAGATACTATTTCCAACACTTAAATATGTGATAAACTATATCTAACCGTTCCACAATTTATCATCAACACCTATTGATATATATGTATATATATACTATAGGTTTTTCGTAATGCATTTGTAATTCACATGGTGACTTCCATACATAATTATATATTATGTACTTTCATATATATATAATTATCTCCTATTAAATTATAACTCATCACAGCAACAGTTTAAATATGATAGGGTACTTGAACTAAAATCAAAGTCAATACATAGAGATAAATGTGTGGGATGCTTGAAATTCTCAGGTTTCCTCCAGAATGGTGATTACAAACAACATAATCAGTCATAACAGATGCATCGAATTCTGACATAAATTCCTAATGAAAGTAATGGAGTAGGATCCTTATAACCATGTTTATGGTTCCTTCAGAAGTTGATAACAGAGCATCTCATGTATATATAATTCAGATAAAAATCCCATCAGCCAATAATTGATCATGACATGCAAACAAAGAAGGAGAAAGTCGACATATCTGAATAAAAGTTTCCGAACAACAAATGGAACAACCATGTTCCTCCCAACCTTAGAACAGGGTCATGGCTAAAAGGTAGTTTGAGAATATTTTTGGTCTCTTTCTTTCTCTGGTTGCTCCTTGTGGAGCTTTATGTCCTTCTGCTTCTTCTAACGCTTGACGAGCCCAAGCAAATATCTTATGTCCAATTGCTACATTTATAGGTATTTTTCTTGGGGCATCGGAATTTGTTGAAGCAACTGGATCAACTAGAGCCGTTGGCTCTTCTGTAATGATATCTTTCTCCCTCTGAGCTATTGAAGGGGGAGAAGGTATTATTTGGCTATCAATTTCCATATGAGCCTCTCTGGATTTCTGGAAGGTTACTTATTCTTCAAAGGTAACATTTATGCTTACTTCAATTTGTCTCTGACCTGGGATGTAGATTCAATATGCTTTTGAGGATTCACTGTATCCTACAAATGTACCCTTTCTTCTTGAAGGTTCTAGTTTGGATCTCTTTTCTTTGGGTACATGAAGGTACACTAGAAATCCAAATATTCTTAAGTCTCTGATCTCAAGCATCACTTTGGTCAAAGATTCTTCTAGAGTAATGTTCTTTAGAATCTGATGAGGACTACGGTTTTGAACATATACTGCTATCATAAATGCTTCTGCACATAGAGTCATAGGTAGACTCTGATCATCTATCATTTCTTTAGTTGCCTCAATGATAGTTCTATTTTTTCTTTCAGCAACCCCATTTTGTTGAGGGTTGTAAGGAACTGTGAACTCCCTCTTGATCCCTGCTTCAATACAAAAACTATCAAATTCTTTTGAGGTGTATTCTCCTCCATTGTCTGATCTCAATACTTTGATTTTTCTTCCGGTCAGGTTTTCAACCCGAGCTTTGAATTCTTGAAACTTGGCAAGGAATCCATCCTTGTTCTTCAAAAAGTAAATCCAATTTTTCCTGGAGTGATCATCTATGAAGAGTACATAGTACAAGTACCGATTTAAGGATGCAACATTCATTTGCCCACATACATTTGAATGCATTAAGTCCAAGATTTCCTTGGATTTGTTGTCACTGCTAGGAAAGGATCCTTTAACATTTTTTCCAAGGGAACAACCTTTTCAAACACCTTTATGCTGAATCTGGATCTCTGGTAGACTTGTTACCATTTTCCCTAGAGCTGGAAGAGCTCTATAATGAATGTGAGCAAGTATTCTATGCCATAACTCACTCAAGCTGATAGTGTCATGTAATATGGCTTGAATTGGTTTGATGGTCAACTTGTACAAGCTATTTTCTCTGACTCCAATTACTTTAGAAGAGATAATATGAGAGTCTTTGTGCCATGCAAGAACTCTTCCTTCTAAGAAAGTAATTTTGTAACCTTTGTCTTCAAGTGTCGAAATAGAGACAAGGTTTCTTTTCATTCCGGGTACATAGAAAACTTCTTCTAGTTTAAGTTACATATCTGAATCTAGTTGGAAAGTAGAAGTTTCAACTCCTCTCACATTATATCTAGCATCATCTCCAAGGACAACATGTAGATGTGTGTCTTTCTCAATGAAGTGTGTTAGATGATTTCTAATATTAGTCATGTGCTTGGAGGAACCACTGTCAATTAGCCAAGTATTGTCATTGATAGGAACCATACCTGAGAGTGATGAGATGTTGATGTCTTCATTGCTTTGGAGTTTGGTACTGAGCTTGCTTCCCATCATGAATTTGCTCATCTTCATAAACCCTTGTCAACTAGGCTAGAAAACCTAACGACTACGCTAGGCTAGCACTTTTAGGTTTTGTTGGGCTTATGACTGCCAACAATAAGCCTTTAATAAATATGTATACCTGGCAAGCTGTGGAGCTTCTTCAAGAAATTTTCAGATATACAATTCAAAATTTTCTGCAGAATTTTGGTGAAACCCTTAGGGTCAAAATTTTGAAATGCATGGAAATTAGATCTGAGACTTGCTGGAGGTATGTTGAAGGAGGCCATACCCTTCTATGTATTTTTCAACGCAAGCATTGAATTTTTGAGTGGTGAAAGTTCTCAGAAAAGGAGGCCGTACAGATTTTTTGGAAACCCTAGGAGGGTCGTACGGTTTCTGCAAATGAGTGAGAGAAGGAGCTTGAAAACACTTGTGCAATGGGATCTTCAAGACCTATGCTATGATACCATGTTGATTTTTCAATTAGCTAGGTTAATCATGTAGTTCATTTCATTTTATCATGTCTTAACCATAAACAAGAATGTTGCAGCAACCAAGATCACAAGAAGAAACACCATGCACAAGAACACAAGAAATATCCCGTGAAACCCTTCTCAACAAGGGAAGAAAACACAGCCAAATCCTTTTCTATATTCTTCAATAGAAATACCTTTCACCACCGAGAATGACCTAGCACACAAGAGGGTGCTTAAGCCCTAGAAGACTAGTGCCCAAGAGAGGTGCTCACCTTTTCCCAAGTAGATGTATTTGCTATAATTTCCAAACACACAAGGAAGATATGATTCCACAATGGGGAATCATTCCTTACTTATATTAGACTTTCCCAATAAACAAATACATCTATTGGCTCAATAGGGCCGACCCCTCTTAGTCACTTTATATTTATTATTATTATTATAATTAATATTAACAATATTAATTATCTTTTGCATTTATAATTAGACACATTAAGGTAGGTCCGACCTGTACCCTTTACATAACAATTAGGGTTACAGGTAGGTCTGACTCTTGAATAGTATATAGCAAAGGATCTGATACACCCACTAGTGCTCAACCACTAGGAGTACATCCATAGGGATGTCATGGCTCCGATTCATTGCATTGCACAGAAGAACCAAATCTTCACACATTCACCTGTGCTCATCCACAAGAACGTCCGCTCCATAGATCTTATTTCATATTGCCACACACATGATAATCATATGGAGTCTTCTCGTCAACTCTGCTTCTCAGAGGAGGCTAATACATCATCTTCATTTCTGTTCTCATGAAGATGCACCCAACACTTTGGGATTTCACACGTTCACCTTGTGCTCAGCCACAGGCACATCCTAACTCAATATATCGCCTTTCCCAATGGATAATCATCTAGAGTTATTCTCAACTCTCTAAATGTAGGAGGTCATCCCTACATTCCTAGATCCGTCTTAGGCAGGAAAAACGTACCCTTCTTAGGGGATTTCTCTCAGGTTTTTAAGCTGAAAGAAAGGCTTCACACAACTGCAATGATCCACACCTCACAATTTTGTAAGCTGGAGAATGTCTCACATAGCCGCATTCATCAACACTTCTGACCTATCATGTGCTTAGAGGCACCACTATCTATGAGCCAAGTATCCTCTCCAGGTGTCACAGATCCTGAGAGAGCAGAAAACAAAACATATTATGCAATCTTTTCTTTAGCTAACTTGTTGGGTGGCTCATCATCTTCAACTGCATGGGAATGATGTCTTTTGTTATTTCTCTTCTTGTATTATTCCCTTCTTGCAGGACAATTCTTAGCAATGTGTCCCATCTTATCACAATGATAACATTGGTAGGAGAAGAAATATTTTTTCCTTCTTTGACCTTTATGATATTTCTGAAATCTCTTGGGAGAGTGAGACTCTTTATGAAAGTGAGTCTCCTTTTGAAAATGAGACTTTCCCTTTCCACACTTAGCATGAGCAGTGATGCCGGAGCATCGTTGGCAAGCACGTAGAGCTGGGACCACCCAACATGTGAGAGTTACTTCAGAACTTCAATGTGAGCAGTCACAAACGATTTCGGGATCTGCCTCCACACAATGCCGAAATTCACCTTCGAAGGCACGCTTGAACCGATGTTGGGTTTTCCCCTTTGAAGCAAGTTTTTGAAATTGTAAACAGAGCAGAAGTTTCCACTTTAGCTCTGGAATATGAATAGACTAAGATAGCGTAGGATAAGTTTTAGAGTAGGCAAGTAGCAGAAAAAAACCCTAGTAACATTTTGAGTTATGAAAAATTTTGTAAGCCCAATTAGCAGCAGGTAGAGGAAGGAGAGAAATTGATCTATGAGAGAACTACGAGTGGGCAAAAAATCTTAGCTTTTGGAGCTACTGTAGTTTGTATGTATTATGTAGCCAATGGGCATTTATGAATAGAACAGAATGGAAAATTGATCCAAATGTGTTGTGCTTGGACTGTGTGTATTTTTCCTGTTGTTTTCTGTTTTATAAACAAGTGAATGGAACTGTGAGATTTTGGCAGTTTCAATTGTTTCTCTTCATTTGGAGCTTTGCAAGGTGTGCATCGAGCCAGGGAGGAACATTGTGGAGTTGTTTTTCTCTTCACTTGGAGCTCTACAAGGTGTGCATTGAGCCAGAGAGAAAACACTGGGAATCTGAGCTATCAGAATCCCTCAGACGCAAGGAGTGAGCGGGAGACCGAAGTCTGAACCAGACAAAGCTCAGGAGGGATAACACTTCGGAAGGTTTTATCGAGACTAGGAACTTACTCCCTGGAAGGAGTGAAGATTTAGTCTTCGCAGACTTAGAAAATCTTCTAAGTTGGAGTCGAGTAAAAGCTTAGGAGGAAGAATGCCCTTGAGCGTCAGATCGCTGTGGGGATTCCCATAGATCGTTTGATTGGAAGGAGGAGCATAGACTTTAACTCTGTGTAGATCCCGATGAGGGGAGTTCAAAGATTTGAATGGACGGTGGAGAGTCCTTGAGGAGGAACACCAAAACCCCGCCAACCATTGGATAAGGTGGAGCTGCAAGGAGATTAGCGGTGAGGGCTACTTGACGTCCAAAATCTCAGGAGGAACAACGACCATCGATCTCAGATAGATCTGGACCGTTGGTTCAATTTGTGAACTTGGGTATCACCAAATAGAGGGATAGAGGTCTTGTCTTCCAAAAACGTGAGTCACAAGATCACGAAATAGCGGAGTCGACCCATTTTGTGGACTCGGATATCATGAACCGGAAAGCGAAGTCCCTTGTTTTTCAAACCTTCGAGTCGTGAGACTGCGATTTGATATGAATCATCGATCATAGGAGGATCTATATTGTTGGTCCACATCATGAACTCAGACATCGCGATCTAGGAGGTAGTGTTCGTGGTGCTTCAAAATCCTGAGTCGCGAGATCGCAAGATAGCGAGGGATGTCCATTTCGTGAACTCGGCCATCGCGAGCTGGGAGGCAGTGTTCATGGTGCTTCAAAATCCTGAGTTGCGAGATCACGAGATAGCGAGGGCTGTCCATTTTGTGAACTCAGCCATTGCAAGATGGGAGGTAGTGTTTGTGGTGCTTCAAAATCCCAAGTTGCGAGATCGCGAGATAGCGAGGGCCGTCCATTTCACGAACTGGGAGGTAGTGTTCTTGGTTCTCCAAGACCTCGAGTTGCAAGATCAAAAAATAACGAGGTCAGATCATTTCGTGAACTCGGGCTGGAGGGCGGAGTTCTTGGCACTTCAATACCCTGAACTGCGAAATAACGAAAGGCAGGAAGGATAAGGGCATGGTCATGGCTNNGAAATAACGAAAGGCAGGAAGGATAAGGGCATGGTCATGGCTCTTGGTCGTGCACTATAGGAGCTCATGCTCGGTGCTTGGAAAATTCAATTGAGCGTTTGTGGAGGGACCTGTGTGTGTTTGTGTGTTCATTCGAAGGGTTCTAGTTTGGGACCAACAGAGCCGTTTCATCTCCTGAACCAGAAGATCCTGACCGGGAGGTCGCATAGCCCTGAGGAAGGATAGGGGGTCTGCATTAGGTGGTATCAGAGCACTTTTTTTGTCTGTAGATTTTAGGCGAAGGAGGAAGAAGAATGAGACAGAAAACTCAGAGCTATACTTTGTGTGTGATAGAAAGTCAACACAATGCCGCCAAGAAGATGAGATCTGCCTTTAGCCAACCATGCTATAGAAAGGGAGATGCGAGAGTTTCGTGCCCGAATGGAGGCAATGGAAGCAACACATAGAAGAGCACCTGACATTGGGGATGTCAGTGATGCGGAAAGTGAAGATGTTGAGGTTGAAGAAGCTACAGGAGAGGATGCTGCAGAAGAACGTTTGTTGAGAGCAGTTGCCAGGTTGGGAGGCAGAGCTAAAATAGAGGTCCCCATGTATGAGGGAAATATAGATGCTGAAGAACTGTTGGACTGGATAAGGTCCATGGACAAACACTTAGACTATGGAGATGCCGATGAGGAAAAGAAGGTGAAGCAGGCAGTCACCAGGCTAAATGGGCATGCAACACTGTGGTGGGATGAACTACAGGCTAAGAGGAGAGGTAAAGGAAAACAAAGGATAAAGAGTTGGGATAGGATGGTAGCAAAGCTGAAGGCTAAGTTCATACCCAAGGACTACCATATCAATTTGTTCAGGAAGCTACAAAACCTGAGACAGAAAGGAATGATAGTCAAGGAGTACACCGAGGAGTTCTACATGCTAAACATTAGAACTGGACAAAGGGAGAGAGACGAAGAAAAAGTCGCCAGATATATAAATGGCTTGAGATATGAAGTCCAGGATGAGCTGAGCATGATGTCAGTGAGGACTGTGGAAGATGCTTATCAGTTTGTGCTGAAGGCAGAGGAGAAGCTGGCCAGAAAAATGAACCAACGAGAAAGAGGTAAAGGCTCGATCCCAAGCAAAAGTAAGGGATTTAACCATGACATAGCACATCAGTCTAAGGATGAGGCTGAGAAACCACACAATCACTCGGAATGAGTAGGAAGTTCACGAGGAAGACAAAATGGTGGAAGGAACTCTTCTAGGGGAAGAGGCAGAGGAGGAGTAAGGTGCTATAACTGTGGAAATATAGGGCACATGTCTTGGTGCTATAACTGTGGAAAGATAGGGCACATGTCTTGGGAATGTCCCGAGAAGAAGAAGGAAGGAGGAGAAGCCCACATTTCAGAAGCACAACAAAGAGATGTTGAGGCAGAAGGAGCAGAGGATGGAGCATCCCTGATGTTGAGAAAAGTTCTCTTAAAACCATAGGTAGAAATTGAAAAGCCAGTGCAGAGGAACAATCTCTTCAGGATAGCTTGCAAGACTAAAGATAAAGTATGCAAGGTGATCATTGACAGAGGGAGCACTGACAATCTAGTATCCACAGAGATGGTGGAGAAATTGGAGCTGAAGACAACTACACATCCAAGGCCATACAAAGTCTCATGGCTGCAAAAAGGACACCAGGTAATGATTACTAAACAATGCCTGGTTGAAATTAAAATAGGAGGATATAAAGATGAAATCACATGTGATGTAATTCCCATGGATGTATGCCACAATTTGTTAGGAAGACCATGGTAGTATGAAAAAAATGTCATTCACGATGGAAGGAAGAATACGTACACATTGGAGAAGAATGGTAGGACACATTTGTTACTGCCAATGGAGGATAAGAGAGTGAAAGAGGAAGCCAAAACAAGCATACTTCTCATGAGTGGGAAGGAACTCTTGAAGGAAGCCAAGGAAGAACATGAGATGGAGTTTGTTGTGGTGAGGAAGCCCAGAGTCATCCTTATGAGTGCATTAATGGATGATTTTCCTGAAGAAGTTCAAGAGCTGCTGGATAATTTTGTTGATATAGTGGTGGATGAGCTACCAAACTCATTGCCACCCATTAGGAGTATCAATCATCATATTGACTTGATACTAGGAGCAAGCCTGCCGAACAAGGAAACATACAGATTAACACCTCGAGAAAATGAGGAGGTGAAGAGCCAAGTCCAAGAATTGTTGAATAAGGGTTTGGTCAGGGAAAGTTTGAGCCCATGCGCAGTACCAACTGTGTTAAACCCAAATAAATATGGAGGATGGAGAATGTGCACAGAATCGAGAGCCATCAACAAGATCACCATTAGGTACATATTTCCTTTACCGAGAATGGATGACTTAATGGATTGCTTAAGTGGAGCAAATTTCTTTTCTAAGATAGACCTGAAAAGTGGATATCACCAGATTAGGATGAGAGAGGGTGATGAATGGAAAACAACCTTTAAGATGAATGAAGCCCTGTATGAGTGGCTAGTTATGCCATTTGGCTTAACGAATGCCCTGAGCACTTTTATGAGGTTGATGAATGAAATTCTAAAAGATTTCATTAGCAAGTTCGTGGTTGTATATCTGGATGATATACTGGTCTTTAGCAGGACAAAAGAGGAGCATTTGAGGCACCTAACACTAGTAATGAGGAGGCTACAACAAAATATGCTGTTGATCTATCTGAAGAAGTCCTCTTTTATGAAGACACAACTCATTTAGTTGGGTTTTGTGATATCTTCGAATGAATTGAAGATGGATCCAGAGAAGGTGAAAGCAATTAGAGAATGGTCGTCACCAAGGAGCATGTTCGAGGTAAGGAGCTTTCATGGTTTAGCAAGTTTCTACAGAAAGTTCATTAGAGACTTTAGTGGAATTTGTGTGCCAATGATGGATACAGTAAAGAAGTGGAACAAGTCCTTTAAATGGATAGAGGAGGCTGAAAGGAGCTTCAATATACTGAAGGAGAAGATAATAGAACGACCAATTCTGATTTTGCCGAATTTTGGGAAGACATTTTAGGTCAGATGTGACACAAGTGGAGTTGCAATAGGAGCTGTTCTGAGTCAGGATAACAGGCCTGTTGCCTATTTCAGCGAGAAGCTGAATGAGACTAAGAGGAAATACTCCACATATGACAAGGAATTCTATGCCATCATTCAATCATTGAAGTAATGGAGGCATTATCTTGTCCCGAAAGAGTTTGTCTTGTACAACGATAACCAATCTTTACAATTCATAACCTGACAAGAAAAACTGAATCAGAGACATGCAAAATGGGTTGAATTTATGCAAAATTTTACTTTTTTCATAAAACATATTGCTGGGAATGCTAACAAGGTTGCTGATGCATTAAGCAGGAGATGTTTAATTCTACAAGAATTCTAGGTGAAGACCTTGGGGTTTGAACACCTTAAGGATATGTATTGTGATGATACAGATTTCAAGGAGGCCTACGAAGCATGTACAAGCCCTGTATTGAGAGATAGAAGTCAGTGGACAAAGTATATGGTTTAGGAAAGATTGTTGTTCAAAGGAAATCAATTGTGCATACCAAGATGCTCAATGAGGGACAATATTCTGAAGGAGAAGCATAGTGGAGGATTGGCTGGACATTTCAACCATGATAAAATGTTTGCACAGTTGACCAGTTCATACTATTGGCCAGGTATGAGAACATATGTGATAAATTTGGTGAACATATGTAGAATCTGCCAACATGCAAAGGGGAAAAGACAAAACACTGGATTGTATCAACCATTGCCAATACCAGAGAGGCCTTGGGATGCAATAAGCATGGATTTTGTGTTGGGATTGCCAAGAACACAAAGAGGATTTGATTCCATATTTGTGGTGGTGGATAGATTTTCAAAGATGGCACATTTCATCCCATGCCATAAGACCAGTGATGCAACACATGTTGCAAATCTGTTTTTCAGAGAAGTTGTGAGACTTCATGGTCTACCCAAGAGCATTGTCTCAGACAGAGACACAAAATTTGTTGGTCACTTTTGGAGGACGTTGTGGAAGAATATGGGGACATATTTTTCCTTCATCTCATCTTATCACCCTTAGACAGATGGGCAGATTGAGGTGGTAAATAGAAGCCTGGGGAACTTATTGAGAAGTCTAGTTACTGAACATCATAACCAGTGGGATTAGATTCTACCACAAGCATAATTTTCATACAATGACTCACCAAACAGATGCACTGGGAGGATCCCATTCCAAATACTATATGGAATGCAACCTAGGGGAGTGTCTAAGTTAAGGGACTTAGAACAGGGAGAGATCAGAAGCGTTGGAGAAGAGGATTTTGCTGCTGAAATGGAGAGACTCCATAGTCGGATCAAAGAACAATTACAAAGTTCTAATCAGAAATACAAACACAGAGCTGATCAACATCACAGGGAACTTCAATTTTAAGTGGGATATCAGGTTTTAGCACATCTCAGGAAGGAAAGGTTCCCTAGGGGAACATATAACAAATTGAAGATGAAGAATATAGGACCCTGTAAGATCTTGAGGAAGTTTGATGTAAATGCCTATGAGATCGAGATTCCAGATGGTGTGGGCATTTCACCCATATTCAACGTCTCAGACCTGTACCCTTACATGAAATATGACATAGAAGGATCAGAAGATCAAGGAAAGATTCAGTGGGAGAAGCAGATGCCCGTGGCAGAGAAGCTATAGATGGAGAAGATTCTGGATCATAGGATTGGAAAGAAGACTAGGAGGAAGACTTATTTTGAGTATCTGGTCAAATGGAAGGGATGCCCAATAGAAGATGCCAGTTGGGAAAATGAAGCTACTATCCAAAAGCAGGGAAAGTAAGTAGAGGAGCTCATGGACAAAAGTCCATGAATTTTTGTCAAGGGGAGTATGATGCAGGAGCATCGTTGGCAAGCGTGCAGAGGTGGGACCACCCAACACGTGAGAGTTCCTTTGGAACTTCAATGTGAGCAGTCACAAATGATTTTGGGATTTTCCTCCACACAACGCCGAAATTCACCTTCGGAGGCACACTTGAACTGGTGCCGGATTTTTCCCTTTGAAGCAAGTTTTTGAAATTGTAAACAAAGCAGAAGTTTCCACTTTGGCTTTGGGATATGACTAGACTAAGATAGCGTAGTATAAGGTTTAGAGTAGGAAAGTAGAAGAAAAAAACCCTAGGTACATTTTGAGTTATGAAAAAGTTTGTAAGCCCAGTTAGCGACAGGTAGAGGAAGGAGAGAAATTGATCCGTGAGAGAACTGCGAGTGGGCAGAAAATCTCATCTTTTGGAGCTACTGTAGTTTGTATGTATTATGTAGCCAATGGGAATTTATGAATAGAACATAATGGAAAATTGATCCAAATGTGTTGTGCTTGGATTGTGTGTATTTTTCCTGTTGTTTTCTGTTTTATAAACAAGTGAATGGAACTGTGAGATTTTGGCTATAAACAAGTGAATGGAACTGTGAGATTTTGGCAGTTTCAATTGTTTCTCTTCATTTGGAGCTCTGCAAGGTGTGCATCGAGCCAGGGAGGAATGATGTGGAGTTGTTTTTCTCTTCACTGGGAGCTCTACAAGGTGTGCATTGAGCTAGAGATAAAACGCCGTGAATCTAAGCTATCAGAATCCCTCAGATGCAAGGAGTGCGTGGGAGACTGAAGTCTGAACTAGACAAAGCTCAGGAGGGATAACACTTCGAAAGGTGTTATCGAGACCAAGAACTTACTCCCTGGAAGGAACAAATATTGAGTCTTTGCAGACTTAGAAAATATTCTAAGTCAGATTCGAGTAAAAGCTCAGGAGGAAGAACGCCCTTGAGCGTTGGATCACCGTGGGGATTCCCGTGGATCGTCCAATTGGAAGGAAGAGCGCAGAATTTAATGTTGCGTAGATCCCGACGAGGGGAGTTCAAAGATCTTAACAGATGGTGGAGAGTCCTCGAGGAGGAACACCAAAACCCTGCCAACCATTGGATAAGGTGGAGATGCAAGGAGATTAGCGACAAGGGCTACTTGATGTCCAAAATCTCAGGAGGAACAACGACCATTGATCTCAGATAGATATGCATCATTGGTTCAGTTTGCGAACTCGGGTATCGCCAAACAGAGGGATAGAGGTCTTGTCTTCCAAAAACGCGAGTCGCGAGATCATGAAATAGCGGAGTCGACCCATTTCACAGACTCGAATATCATGAATAGGAAAGAAAAGTCCCTTGTTTTTCAAACCTCCGAGTCACGAGACTGCAATTTGATCTGAACCGTCGATCACGGGTGGATCTGGACCGTTGGTCCAATCGTGAACTTGGACATCGTGAGCTGGGAGGCAGTGTTCATGGTGCTTCAAAATCCTGAGTTGCGAGATAGCGAGGGCTGTCCATTTCATGAACTCGGCCATCGTGAGCTTAGAGGTAGTGTTCGTGGTGCTTCAAAATCCCAAGTCGCGAGATAGCGAGGGCTGTCCATTTCACGAATTTGACCATCGCGAGCTGGGAGGTAGTGTTTGTGGTGCTTCAAAATCCCAAGTTGCGAGATCATGAGATAGCGAGGGATGTCCGTTTCATGAACTTGGACATCGCGAGCTGGGAGGCAGTGTTCTTGGTGCTCCAAGACCCCGAGTCGCGAGATCACGAAATAACGAGGTCAGATCATTTCGCAAACTCGGGCGTCATGGGCTGGAGGGTGGAGTTCTTGGCGCTTCAATACCCTGAACAGCGAAATAGCGAAAGGAAAGAAGGATAATGGCGTGGTCATGACTCTTGGTCATGTACTGTAGGAGCTCACGCTCGGTGCTTGGAAAATTCAATTGAGCGTTTGTGGAGGGACCTCTGTGTGTGTGTTCATTCGAAGGGTTCCAGTTTGGGACCAACAGAGCCGTTTCATCTCCCAAACTAGAAGATCCTGACTGGGAGGTTGCGTAGCCCCGAGGAAGGATAGGGGGTATGCATCAAACATCTAGGGCTTGATCTTCATATCTTAATAGGACGACTTCTCAATTGGCCACTCTTGCTTCTTCTTGAACACATTCTTCCCATAAACTGTCAACTTGGAGTTTCTCTTTTCTTGCACAAATAGTTTGGATGAAATCATCCCAAGGTCTTGTAAGACCATTAAGAGTTGTCATCACGAGTTCATCTTCATCTAAGTTTTCTCCAATTTCCTCTAATTGTTCCTTGGATTGAGAAACCCTAGAGAAATAGTCTTGAACTATTTCTCCTTTTTGCATCTTTGTATTCTTGAGTTGGGTTCTCAAGTTCATCTTTCGGTTGATATTCCTTCCTTCATACATTCTGGTTAGGACATCAAAAATATCTTTTGGAGTATTCATAGAAGACACTTGAGGGATCAAGTGGTCTTTAATAGAGTCTGCAATTATCCTTTTAGCCTTAATCATTTCCTTCTTGTACTTCTCTTTGGCTGCATTTTTTTTGGGCTCTGGTACATTTCTTTTTATTAATTTTGCAAGGTCATTCTCTTCAAGAATGAATCCAATTCTGTACTTCTGGGCACGAAAATTTTCCACATCTTCTAACTTGTCAACAAACTTGGTGCTTGCAGACATCTTAACCTCGAGCTAAGAAAATGACCAGAAAATGAAAGTGCTCAGAAAATGAAACTGAACTTACTAGGAGATGCACTGGGCTGAGGTGAGTTTGCTGGAGCAGACTATTTCAGAAAATTCCAAGTTTTACCCTTTGAAACTTGACCTGTGCAATTCTGGACTGGTCCTTTTGGTACTGGTTCTGGTTTCCTGGGTTTTTGGTTTTTCGGTACCATTCAAAACTAGGGTTTGACTTTCTAGAGAATCCAACCACTGAAAAAGTTCGCTCTCCTTTCCAGAGAATCCAACCCCGGGGGTCTCCTTATAGCGTGGAGGACTAGCCTTAATTTCACTTTCTCAACACCAATTGCTTTGGGGTTGGTTGTGGAATTGAGGGATCATGTTCTTAAGTTTTAATTTAAAGTGGTTAACTTATACGGGCCATATGTTGATCATATCCCCTTCTGAGAAGGGCTAGCTTCTTTAGGAGTCTTGCAAGGAGGCAATATTGTATTGGGGGGAGACCTAAACTTCATAGTCTCCTCTTAGGAAATTTGTGGGGATCGTGCAAGAAAGGATTATTAAGAAGGTTTGTTTTCAATTTGGATAACCAAGAATGCATTTGTGGATGTGCCTCCACATAAGATTTCTCAAACCTGGCGAAACAAACAGAAAGGAAAGGACCTAATCGGTAAAATAATCTATCGTTTTCTCATCTCTGAAAATTTGGTGCTAAATTCCTGGGGCATTTCATCGGGGCTCTCTAAGGGTGGTTTCTTGGACTACATGCCAATCTTATTGAAAACCGTTAAACCGGATAAAGCAAAATCCTTCCCTTTAAAATTTAATGATTCGTGGTTGCAAGAAGAGGAGTTTTGCTCGCTAGTTTTGAATGCTTGGGTCCCATTAACAAGAGTGGAAAGCACCTCTTATTTGAGGTAGTTCTGAAAAAAGTTAGTAAAGATTAGTGAATTATCCAAATTTTGGGCAAAAGAATTTAAAAATCATTCCCAACCAAGCCTTAAGGATACTGAGAAGGCCCTAAATTTTCTCTTGATGGAAAAACCAGTGGGTTCCCTTAGCCATAATGAAGAGACGAAGTTGGGAGTACGTTTAAAAAGGAAACAAGATCTTTTACTGCTGGAAGAAAAGAGATGGAGACTCAAAAGTAGGGTTGTGTAGTTGAAAGAGGGGGACAAAAATACAAAATTATTCCGTAGATATGGTTAGCACAGGAAGGCTTGAATTAAAATAAGTGATATCAAAGATATTAACAGAGTTTCGGTGTCCTCACATGAGGAAATGGTAGATGCAGGAGTTGATTTTTTTAGCTCCATGTTTAAAGAAAAGTCGGGCTATCCCATTGAAGAAATACTTCAAGTGGTTGACCTTTTTCCTCATAAAATCACGAAGGATATGAACAAGGTTTTGCTACAGAAGGTTTCTAAGTCAAAAATCTTTGACACTCTATCTACTTTCCAAAAAGATAAAAGTCTTGGTTTGGACAATATGTCTGTGGCATTCTATTTGGGTTTTTATGATCTCCTCAAAGAGGATTTATTGAAAGTGATACTGGAATCACAAGATTCTTGAAGGATCTATGGCCCTCTCAACAAAATCTTTTGGGCCCTTATACCAAAGAACTCTGAGCCATCTACTTTCGATGATTTCTGCCCAATCTCTTGCTATAAGCTGGTCTACAAGTAAATTTCCAAGATTATCGTGAATATAATCAAACCTATTCTAAACGATACCATCTCAAAGGAACAATTCATTTTTTTGTTCAAACATCAAATCCATGACGTTGTGTCACTAGCTCAAGAAGCTTTGCATTCTATAAAATTTTTAAAAATCCCCTCCTCTCTAAAGCCTATGACAAGGTCAATTAGACCTTCCTAAGTCTTGCTCTGATTAAATTGGGCATGAATTTGATCACAGTGAATTGGATTATGGGGTGTATTGAATCAACATCTTTCGCTATGCTTATTAATGGTGCCCCTTCAAATTTTTTTCATTCCTCGGGAGGGTTCCATCAAGGATGCCCTTTGTCTCCCTTTTTCTTTCTTATAGTGGCTTAAGCTATGAGTGGACTCATTCAAGAGGCTAAAAAAAAAGGCTTACACTCATGGATAAAGATCACAGTGTCAAAGTTTATTTCTCACTTGCTTTTTGTAGATGATGTAATGCTCTTTAGTGCAGGCACTATTAGAGAAATTCAATCCTTAAAATCAATCTTGGACCTTTTCTGTTCAACAACTGGGATGGAGTTAAACAACAGGAAATCATCCATCAGAGTTAATGAGATGGAAGCACAAGCAGAGGCAAAGGAGCATCTTGAACTCCTTTTTCCATTCGAGGCCTCAAACATGGATGTCGAAATCAAGTATTTGGGCTTTGTTTTAAAACCTAACTCATATGGTTATGCAGATTGGTATTGGCTTGCCTTAAAAGTTCAAGCAATAATTGATAAGTGGGTGAATTGGTTTCTCTCACAAGGTGGAAGGCTAGTTTTAATCAAATATGTTCTCTGTAGTATTCTAGTTTATTGGGTCACCATTGCAAATATTTCAAAAGGAATCTTAACAAAAATTCACAAAGATTGTTTCAGATTCTTATGGTCATGAAAGAATAAGGAGGAAAACATCACTCTAGTCAAAAGGTCAAGGCTTGCAAGACCAAAAGATTTAGGAGGTTGGGGAATTCATAACTTGTTTGTAGATTTTTTAGGAACTATGAGGGCTGCCCAACAGGATTGTCTTATGACCTCTTGTTGGGCTCCAAGTTTAGTTATAAAAATTTGTCACTGCTGTTGTTTTAGGACAACAAACATGTTTGTTTACTTCTACCAAGAATGTTGCCCTCAACTGATGGTTATATGCACTTTTAAGGTTCCATTGTAAGTAGTTTTAGTAACCCAATGTTAGCACATGCAAAGCTCAAAACATATAGCACTCCTCTAGGATCTTATTAAGATCCTACTCCTGATCTAAACATTAAGCATACATGATAAATGAACACAAGTATTTTTGGTCAACATGACCCTGGATAAACCCCCCCGGGGAAAACCAGTTTAGAATGAAAGTGTATATATGTGATGTCTCAAGCATGGAATGCAATAAGTAAATAAATACAATGGAACATGTACAAGTAGCAAGCTCCTCTCAAGATTTGCTAGAAGGTTCCAAGAAGAAATTACCCAAGCAAGTGCACCCTCGCTCCTTTGTTGCTTCTTCCACTAAACTGATGCACCCTTGATCCCCCCTTGACCAATGAAAAAATCCTTGCACACAAACAAGTAGTTGTATGCTGCCTCAACATTGAATCTCTCGAATATGCAATAGCTCAAGTAATGATAGTGTCTGCTAAGCTTGCGCCATCCTCCAAGAGTGTGCCCTCCACCAAGCAAGAACTCTGATCATAAAATAATGATGGTCTAAGCCTCATTGCGCTCTCCATGAATGGTGGCACCCAAGATTCCCTCACACAATGCTTCCATTCTCCTCTCCAAACTCTCCAAGTGAACAAATGAGTGAATGATCCTCTGAGTGCCCTATGTGCTCCTCTTGAACCATCCATAAGGAAACCTAAAAATGAATGGCCTAGATCACTCCAAGCCATCTCTAATCAATGGGTGAGATAATATCTAAAGAATCTCACTTACAAACCCACTTTGGGTTAAGTTTCCCAAGTTCACTTTATGTCCCTCAATTCACCCACTTCGTGAATTAATTGTCGCTTTTGCATTAAGTGACAAATTCCACCTTTTTGACTTAGGATAACGTCAATGTGGAATTAAACCTAAAGTACAAGGTACATAGGCACACATATTTCCCTCTTGTGGTTAAAGACCCAAAACCACAAGGGGACCACTCTCCAAGGTACACCATAACTCAACATTGTTTTAGTCAATAAAGCTTTAGCAGCCAAAAGCCTATGGAGGCTCATGTCAAACAAGATGTTGTGGGGAAGAGTTCTCATATCCAAGTATTTGGTAGGGAAATCCATTGAAGAATGGTTTAGGAGTCCAAGGAAGTCAGTGTCAGTAAATTCAACTGGATGGAAAGCAATGGTAGATGTTTTTCCATTGATTGGAGCCTAGTCTAAATGGCACATAGAAAATGGAAGAAGTGTTCAAATTGGGGAAGACCCCTGGGAAGGTTCGTCAAATAAATTCAAACTATCAGAAGGATTGGTTAGAAGACTCCATGCTCAGAGTGCTTTCACCCTGAAGGATGCAACAAATCAAGGAGTGGATGTCATGGGTAGAACTCTCTGGAAAACAACGACAGACCTGAATCTAGAAAAGGAATTGGCAACTGAATGGTCATAATTTTTGACCTCTCTAAAATTATGTTTTATATTCCTAGAAGAGGATGACTCAGACACTATTTGTTGGGCAAAAAACAAAAAAATATGGGTCTTACACAGTCGAGATGAGCTATTAGGCTTTGGCAGAGATTCAATTGAAGAAGCTATTAAATGGTGGTGGAGAGACTTTTGGAAATGGAAAGTGCTAGAAAATATGAAAGTTCTGTTTTGGTTAGCAATGGAGCAGAAAATCCTAATAGGGTATGATCTTAATAATAGGGTATGATCTTAATAATTCATTATTTAAACAAATATGTATAAGCTGATTGTTGTTACAAAATTTAATCATTATATCTTTGAAAAGCACAATACATTTATGTTCTCTTTTTTTGCAACTTAAAGCTTTCTAAGTCAATTTGAGTTAAGTAGGAGACTAGGAAAATCACTAATGAAACTCCAAGAATATGATCTTAGAGCCTAGGGAAGCTTATTCATGCATTGTTGATAAAAGGGGTTAAATTGAAATGGGAAATTGATTATAGTGAACAATATTTTGAAAGGATTATGGCAGCCTATATCTCTACTCTTTTGTTATGTAATTGAGAATTTAGAAAAGACTTTCATATTTGTATCTTCATTGGGTTATGATCTCAATTGTTCCTTCTTTAAACAAACATGTGCATCATGGTTGTTACAAAATTTCACCATTATATCTTGGATAACCATACTGCATTTATCATCCCTTTTTCACCACACAAGGATTACTAAGTCTATCCAAGTTAAGTGGGAGACTCAAAACATGGTTGATAAAACTCCAAGAGTATGACCTTTATGTTCTACCAATCAAGTGGGAGTTAAAGGTTAAGTAACTATTATTTATCAACTAATGTTAAATCTATTAAACACCTTGACCTCTACTCTTTTGTTATGTAATCCAAAATTTAGAAGAGACTTTCAGATTTGTATCTTCATTGGGTTATGATTTTAATTGTTCCTTCTTTAAACAAACATGTGCATCATGGTTGTTACAAAATTTCACCATTATATCTTGGATAACCATAGTGCATTTATCATCCCTTTTTCACCACTCAAGGCTTACTAAGTCTATCCAAGTTAAGTGGGAGACTCAAAACATGGTTGATAAAAGTTCAAGAGTATGACTCAGAGTATATCCTACCAATCAAGTGGGAGTTAAAGGTTAAATAGCTATTATTTATCAACTAGTGCTAAAGCGGATCCACATGAAGCCATGGTAGATCTTGTACAAAGTCAAGTGGTTCAATTGGTTGCCTAACAAATGAACCTTCATATGTAAATAGTGTATATTATTTGGAAAATGTGCAATGCTTTATCGATTTTATTATAAAACAACATAGGACATTTCTCTATAAGTTATAAAACTTGCATTTATAAAGGATATTTTATTTAGGAAAGGTTTAGATGGTTTCTTATAAAAGTTGATTAAATGTTGCATAATATTGAAAAGGACCATGTTGTAATGCCTCGATTTTGACTCATGGATTATGCGAGATAAATAATGTATATGTTTAATTACAACTTGGCTAGAATCCTAGACATATGTGGTTTATGTTCAAAGCATGACATTACATACTAATTATTTACTCGGAAGGTAACCATTCTCATGGTGTATTTTGGTTTTGTATGCAAGTACATTTTGATTATATTAATAAAAACACTAAAAATCTGCAAGCAAGTATAAAGGCGACTATGGGTTCACAAGAGGGGAAGAGGGTGGCGGGGATAAGGGGGCTAAGAAAATAGTAATAATATTTTATTGTTGCCCATATTTTATCCTAACTCCTCCAACTTTTGCTATGCCAATTAATTATTGACTAACTTTGGGAGTTCAATGTCAAAATGAAGATACATGGGCTTCTTGTGAAGGCACGTGGTCCCAATGCATGCATGGAATATGTATTCTTTGTTTTTTCACTGTGCATGGGATTCATTCATTCTTCTTTCTTCAATCTACATGTATCTTATGGTTCCTACAAATTTTCTTTTTAGAGCTACTACCATGCATATGTGAAAGCGATGACCAAAACTACTAGTGAGTGTTGGAGAAAATATGAACAATTGCTAACAACTAGGAATCCATGGTAACCAACAAAAGAGATTCCCTTGCCTACACTAGAGCATTAGAGGGAAAGAGGATTGCCTAAGGGACTGCATTGTAGATAAGGGAACTCATTTCCTAGTGTTGGGCTAGGTTAATAAGGGAGAGTGTCGTTGGTTAAAGATGGATTGTTGTCCCTAGAGGAATTATAGTAGAATTTTCTCTATTTGAGCATTGTGGGTTGGGTGGTGTGAGAGAGTTCAAAGCCAACTAGTAAAACCTCACCCTTATGGTCTCATAGCCCCTACTTGGAGGTGACCTCTACAAGAGGGTGTCTATGGTTGGGTGGAAAAACATTCATTTGCAACCAAATGGTGGTGAATTCCATAAGAGATAATTTTTTATTATTGTCATTTTCTTAATCACTTTTTGTTCATGTTTGTTTTAATTTCATCCATGTTATAACTATCTTAATGGAAAGAGTAATAGGGAAATAAATATTATGTTTACAATTTATTTTTGGAATGCCTTGATGGAAATGAATGCATGTGTGTACTTAACCAAAGTTGGTTGCATTTTCTTGGTAAATTTCCTTTTATTTCATGGAACTAAGAATTGCCTTTGTTTACTTTTGGTTTATCTTCTCAAATAGATGCTTGGAAATGGAATCGATGCATGAACTCCATTGGTACAATTAGGTAAACCTAATTCTACTAATGTTGTTTGCATGTTGTTCATGATGTTCATACATATATACGTATATTTCCTAAAGATCATTTCCACGAGGAAACCCTCTAAGAACTTCCTCACATTCCGTGAATGGTACCAGGGGTAAATATTTCCGGTGAAAAACATTTATGTCTAACCCCAAGGGACCCAAGTAGATTAGACCTTGTGAATTCCTTGATCAACATGGCTTTAGCATGGAAAGTCAAACCACTTTAGCTAACCCTTAAGGCTAATGTTCACATGCATGTATTCCAAAGAAAACCTCCTGGGGGGGACCTCTAGGCACTTCCTAATATTTCATTGATGGTACCCAGTGTAAACTTTTCAGGATCCCCCCCTGTGAGGTTTTCCTCATAGGATCCCTCTCTCTTCCTCAAAATATCCAGATGGAGGGTAATTCAATTGTCATCTACTATAGCAATTGATAACCCAAAGGGACTCAGCTTGACTTGAATTGGTGACCTAAGACCTCCCTATTGGCAGCATGCCTTGGGTGGATGGTTCAATTGATTGAGATAACCATCGGGGATATACTATCTTTAGTATTAGTTGTCATAGTAGAACAAAAATATTGCATGAGAAGTGTGAATGGAAATAATTAACGAAATCTACAAATTAATGCTAGAATGAGTGTGAACAATGGTTAATGTGGATTATTTCCACCTTAGTATGGATTGGTATTTGTTGTTTGATATTTCCACCTAATATTGTTGAATGTTGGTGAAGTTGGTTGTGATGGAAGAAAGAGTTTTTGACATTCGACGCCCTAACAACTAAGGAAGGCAAGTCTAGGTCCGACACATAGTGGTATTAGAGCTCAATTTGTAGTGCTAGGTTGCTATGGGTAGAAAACTTGTGATAAGAAGTCCAACATAGATTTTATGAATAGTTTTGTGTTGTTGGATTTAGGACAATGGAAGGTTACAATGGAAAGAGTGAAAATTATGAAGCTCCATGTCTTTGTCTTGAGGAAAATTGTCTAAGTGTTAAGGTGGAGGCAAAGCTTTGAAGAATTCAAATGAGAGGTTGTTAACACCACACTCTGCAATGAAAAAGAGGCTAAGACAAGAATGTGGAGCATTAGGGCATATAGAGGCAACACAAAGTTCACCACAACTTACCAAACCCTTGTTCTTCTCGAAAACAATGATGTCTGTTGGAATGTCCTCATGGAAGTTCACATCACCATCAGACAATACTACTTCATATCAAAATATGGAATGCATAGTTTACAATGGAATCTTTAACATCAAGATCTTTATGAAATGCCACAATAGGGTCTTCTATAACTTCACCACACCTCTCTTCCTCTATCTCGAAAATCCCATGCACAAGTGGCTCATCAACATGTTTTCTTCTTCAAAGCTAAGATCCCAATGCTTACAAAATGGTTTGATTAAACCTTCAAATGAATATATTTCCTTTCCACCAAGCCTTTCAAGCCATATTTCTACAAAATATTCCAAGGTAAATAAAAAATTTCTCAGCATGACATTCTCATGGGCAACATCAAGACCCAAAATAATTTTCACGAAGGATGTAACATGTAGTGTCCAAATCAATATATGCATGGAATTTTGCAATGTACTCATCCCGATGTGTCTTTGGGAACTCATTTATAAATCCTGAGATACTTGAGAAACAAAATGAAGCAGAAAACTCGGAATCCCATGGGGGCAACGTTGTTACAGGATTTTCCCTCTGTGACCTTGGTTCATGTCACAACAGAGCAAGACCATATCTAAAAGACAGAACCTACCCTCTTACACAACAATGCTATAAGAAAAAAACTACTTCGAGAAGAGAAATAGAGAATGAGAGAAGAAGAGACTTCACACCTTGTATCCTACGCCTGATGTCAATCCTCGATTTCCACCTTTGATTTTTCTCCTGATCTCTATTAGTATCAACTTGCAAAAGAAGACCATGTCTATGTTGCAATAAGGTAGTTATGAAATCAAAACATACATTTAATGTGTGAAAATTCAAATCTGTGAATCAAACTAACATATATCATCATATTGAATCAATTTACACATGTATGGAGGGAAAGAGAACTCCTTTATTGAAAACGATGTAAGTGGGTAGTTACAACCTAACTCTAACTCTAACTGTCGACACTGCTTCAAAGCCAACCACTCAGCTTCCTCCACTGGTCCTTCAAGCATCAACTCAACACGATGGCTCTTCCTCAAATGATTTAGAAGAGATAGGAACACACCCTACAACCACATATGGGAGAGGAACGAATGTTGGAAAGAAAGTTCCTTATTAGGGGGACGCTACTTAGAGGATCAAGGAATGTAGGGAAGCTTGCAAATTCATAGGCATAATCTTGACCCTAGGTTGTCCTCCTCATCCATGCCCTCAAAGGTGCCTTTATACCATCCTCAAGGGGTTGCGGTGGTTGTATACTGTTGTGTATGATCCAAAGGATGTTTGGGAATGATCCCAACCAAAAAACCCACCTGAAAATGTGGAATATTTATTTTTTCATATTGTTTTAGGGCATTCGCAAGTTGCAAACTAGCAAGGCACAAACATCCGCGGGTTGCACACAAGTGACCCGCAGATGACAACCAAAATGTTGTTTTTTAGATGAGTTTGATGAAGGAGGATGTGATTTAATTTTGCAAGCTGGGGAAAATGACTAACCCATGTCACAAATGCAATTGATGTGGCAGATTGTGGTATAACAGATGCCCCCTATTGTGTGAGGTCATATGGGCAACTGATGGCCGAAATACATTATAACTCTGATAGGTGAGGATGCATTGAAGTGGATCCATTGAAAGTTCTTGGACATATGATACAAGAACAAAAATTGTCAGCAGAGATCAAGTACGAGTATTTTCTTCCCAAGTCGGGCATACCCATGCTCAAGAGTGATGTAAGCATGACCACCAAATCAAGCACATTGCGAATCAATGGAATATATAAAATTATGATTGATGTCCATGGCCACAAACAATAGATAGTGGATCCATGTGATATATATTAAGTAGAAATCATGGCCACGAGGAATATACAATTGATCCACACAAAAAGTAGATCATAGCCACAAATAAATACATAGTGGAGTTATGTCTCAAAATCAAAATCAAAGGATATATGGAACCAATGGAGTGAACAAACTAATCCTTTGCAAGTACCAATGTCTGAGGGGTGGTACAATCAATATATATCGGGTAGGAGTACAAAATATGTGATGCTCGTACTTCACCTAAAGCATTTAAAACGATCCACCATGGTAGAAGTCTACACATACTAAACCAGAGGAGATTATGCTTAAAAATGAGAAAAAGTCTCATAAAGCCATACTAAACCCAAAATATTGAGACACTGACTCAAATATTGTGCTTTGTTCAAGGGAAAAAAGACTATTGCCAACAAACGAGATAGATGCTTTCCCCCCTTCTTTTTAGTTTTTTCTTTCTTTTTTCTTTTTCATGTTATTAAATCCTGAAAAAGAATAAAAGAATGTTATAGCACAGTGGAGGAAACGAGTGTCGCGGGCAAGCAAACTAGTTCCATGGCGCAAGGAACATACCTGTGCTCAATGTAAGGAAGCATGTTTAGGATAACGACTCTCAGGGGAATGTCTCCTCCAGGGATAAAGGTGTCGAATCGCAAAGGCATAAATTGCAAGGCTAGAAATTGGTAGGAATGCATAAACAAACGCTTCAACCACAACAAGTTGAAGCCAACAATTGGCCTAGAGGTGCAAGCGACTAATATGCAATGTATTTACAACTCAACAAAAGTTTGGAAGACTTGTGGGTAAGTTATCCAGAAAGAGATTGAGAGGAAGTGATGAGGCTTCAATGTATAGACATGGTGGGACTAAAGAGGGCTTCCGAGCCTACATGAAAACTATTGCATAGGTGTCAAAAATGCTAGTGAAGTACTAACTAGGACACCCATGAAGAGTTAAGATCTACCATTCGTAAACGACACCTTTAAAGAAACTTGAAGGTATGATGCCATGAACAGATGGGGTGGATTTCATGAACAGATGGGTTGTACCCTATGGTAGATATGCGAGCGATACAGATAAATGCATTATGTAAGCAGAAATGACCCTACCCTATATGCCAGTAAAGGACATAATACCTGCTGAAGAATCCAAAAAAGTGTTGACATACATAGCAGCATACGTTAGGGGGAGTCTCCTAGGTAATAGCTAGAAAAAGGTTGAGAAGAAGATATGCAACTTCAATGCAAAGTCATGGCGGGACTAAACAAGACTCCCAAGCCTAATAAAAAATTTGCAGCATGGGCGCCAAAATGAAAAGAGGGCCTAAGATAGGACACCCATGGAAGATAGGATCTACCACATGAATTACGACACTTATAAACAACAAATAAGGTTCCATGTCACAACTCAGTGGGTTCGATCCTAAGGAAAAATGAAACAAGAAACAAATAATGCAAAAATGTGTGAAGGGGAAAATCTAACCTATATGCTAGTTTCAAGATCATTACCTGTCAAAATGGATTGACATGGAATGAAAAGGTACCAAATAAAATGTCTCCAAAGTCCTATATACAAGACCAAAAACACTTATCCAGAAGTTAATAAGTCCAATATATAAACCTCTAATAAAAACAAGTGTTATGGGATACGAAACTTGAAAACAAGAAACCCTAAAAGTACAATATGTACAGAGCAACACATAGACTTACAACTTATGTATCATAGTGCTCCAGGTAGAGCCTATTTCTAGGCTTAGGCCAAGGGTTTCTTTGGTAACAAACCTGTAAAGTTTCCAATTAAGGAAGAGGTCTAAAATCCATAATAATAGCTTCAAGGATAGCCTCATTTGAAGACAACTCAACATCCATGAAACCAAGGCTCAACAACTCACAAATACCAGGGCTTGAGGTCTTACAAATGAAAGATCATACTCAAGAGGAAAAACACAGTCCCTCAGAAAAAAAGGGAGAAGTGAGGGATCACATGACCCCATTGGATACACCACTTGATCAATTGTCGAGACCTTGTCTCAAGAAGGAAAACATGACTATAAAGATTCCTTCCTAGAAGAAACTGAACATCGAGGATAAGACACCACATAATTCACTCGTGGTAGGGAAGAGTTTACTCAAACACTAGGAACATATAAAGGGGAAACCTGAGCTGAAATCGAACTAGGATGGTGATTTTCAGATGAAAGTTGATCAATAGTGACAATGCTTCCATTGTGAGGGAAATTCATCACACAAAAAAGCGTAGACACCACAACATTCATAGCATAAACATAATCACACCCAAGAAGCATATTAAAGTCTAAAGGGCCTGGCACCACTAAAAATTTGATTCTTCCCACCTAACATGATAGGAAACTGAGGAAGAATCCCCAGACATTCACTAAGTTTTTTTATCAAAAGCCAACAACCCACTTGTAGCTTACACAATCTTGGGAGAACCCAAAGATTTCCAAGCTGAGAAGGATAAAATACTTGTAGGGGATCCTTCATCTATAATACATCGATGAATGCATTTCAACATAGATTCAACCAGAATTGTTATTTGGAAAAGGTGTAGAAGAAGGAAGGCGAGGCTCTACAAGATCATTCCAATAGAAGGAAACCATCCTAGGAATTGGAGGGACTGTACTCGAAGAGAATGGAATGCCCCCTTGTTCAGAAGGTACTAAACTAGAAATTCTAAAGACATAGTCAAAAGGCACATCACTCGACGAAAGAAGAGTCGGATCAACCAAAGATTACGTCGACTCAAACACTTTGGAAGACTAGTCACTCTCCAAGAGAAGAGTGGGATCGATCGAAGATTGCATCAGTACGACCATTTCTTCAACCATTGGTTGAATAAAATGTGAGACAACATGGTCAAGAGACACATCACTCCCCAAAATGAGATTGGTATTGACCGAATATGAGATTGACACAATTACTTCATCAACCAATGATTGATTAGATTGTTGGGAATCCAAAGACGACAGAGAACTAAAAGGGCCTTCATATAAGGACCACACTCTTCGTACCACAACAATAGCAGGGCACAAATGAGTAAGGTGATCTCCTTTGCAAAGCTTACAAGGGAAATTGAGCTTACGTCCGATATGTCCAGGCCTCATAACCATACCAATGCCCCCAACATGACTTTGCAGTGGTTGGTGGGTTGCCCCTGTCATGACTTGTAGTGGCTAGGTGTTGATATCCAACATGACTTGCATAGGTTGGTGATGCTTGTCCAGTATGACTAGCAATGAATAGACTTGTTCTTCCATCGTGACTCACAAAGGTTGGTTGCTTGTCCCCAACATAACTCATGGAAGCTAGTGGTAGGTCTCCAATGTGACTAGCAAGGGTTGGTGACTTAACACCAATATGACTAGTAGTGATTGGAATTTTTCTACCAACATGACTCACAACAGTTGGTTACTTACCCCCAGCATGACTCACAGAGGCTGGTGACACATCTCCAAAGTGACTATCAGAGGTTGGTGACTTCTTCTTCTTACTCTTCCTCTTCCTGTTCCTTTTAGACTTATGGTTACTACTAACTAGTAGAAATACTTTCACCAGACGAGGGAGAAGGAGAAGGAGTAAACTTGACAGATGTAGAAGGTGAAGGATCAAAATTTGTACGATGCCCCTAACATTATGTGATTATCTGAGAAGCATTAAGAGAATTTAGGACATTCATAGTGGTCCATAACCAAACTGGTAGTCCTACATTCAACCTAGGAATGTTCAAAGTGGCCATGAATGGGGCACCAACGTTTCCAAAGAATAGAAAAACACAAGAATCCCTTGGGAAGGGGTCCCTTGCTTGGTATCCTCAAGAACTTTGGCCATGAATTTCTTATGCATAGATTCGTCCCTTGCAATATTGTTCATGTCCAAAAAAGTCTCACACACTGACTCTGATGAACCAGTGGTTTAAAAACCCATGCCTTTGTTGGATTACTGAGAGGGGGGGTGAATCATCAATAGAGAAATTTAATCCTTTTTAACCAAATAATCCAAGTGTTATGTCAATGTAGAATTATCATCCAATAATGAGCAATGAACAAATGAACAATCATACACATACACAGGACACCGGTGTTTTATGTGGAAACCCAAGGCGGGAGAAACCACATAATGCTTTTTCTTATATGTCTTAAAGAATTACATTCATTGGAAGCACCAACTTCCTTTGTTTTCCAGCTACAACTTGAAGGAGGCTCCAACCCCCTTGTTTCTTAGGCTACAACCTAAATGAAGCTCCAACTCCCCAATTCTCTCGCTACAACCAGAAGGAGGCTACAACCCCCTATGTTCTCCGGCTATAACGGGAAGGTGGCTACAACCACCTGTCCTTGCCCCATCCAACTGCACTGAAGTAGAAGTAGAATGATGGAACCACTGTCACACTATCACTATGAGATATACTGTTGTAAACATGTACCAATAAACCTGAACCATGCATCAACGTGTACCTCAAACTGTAATCAACCTGTACCATAAACAAGTGCATCAAACATGCACCAACCTATACCAAACAATCTGTAATCAACTTGTACCATAAAAAAGTGCAACCAACCATGTACCAAGTATTTACCAATCATGTGTCAAGTACTCATCAACTATGACTCATCAATATGTACCAACATCATCAACTATACA
>CBVK0101590976.1:0-16172 GCA_900067695.1 Picea abies
TCTCAGGGGAATCTTGTGAGAAGGGAGGGCCCACCTTCTTCACAAGATTCACCCATTAGTTTTATAGTGTGTTAGTATAATTTCTGTTTATGCCTTGATTAGCTTTTGTGTTGCTGAAACACTACTTTTTATGAATTCTTCTTTGCTGAAACACTACTGAACTCTGTCTTGTTAAGAACTTTGCTTTAGTGAATGTTACATTGTTTTCACGAAGTTCATAATCATTTTAATTAGCAATCTTGTGTGATGAATGTATGATCAGAGACTGGGCTAAAGATTCCTGCTTAAAGGAAGGAATTAAAGGGTCATGTTCTCTGTTAGAAGTAGTCAACTTTCAATTATTTTCACAAGTGTGCTAATCAGATACTGGGCTAAAGGTTCCTGCCTAAAGGAAGGAATTAAAGGGTCCTTTTCTCTGTTAGAAGTATTCATCTTTCAATTATTTTCACAAGTGTGCTAATCAGAGACTAGGCTAAAGGTTCCTGCTTAAAGGAAGGAATTAAAGGGTCCTGTTCTCTGTTAGAAGTAGTCAGCTTTCAATTATTTTCACAAGTTTTCTAATCAGAGACTGGTACTAAAGGTTCCTGCTTAAAGGAAGGAATTAAAGGGTCATGTTCTCTGTTATAAGTAGTCAGCTTTCAATTATTTTCACAAGTGTGCTAATCAGAGACTGGGCTAAAGGTTCCTGCTTAAAGGAAGGAATGACTTTTTTTGCAGTCAAGTTCAGACTTAGTCTCTGACCAAATGGAGAGGAATTTGTGAAAAAAAAGGAGTCTTTTACCAAACATGATCTCATATAAAAAACAATCTCTCATTTTTTACACAGGTGTCACTGTGTAGGAGATACAAGAAGATCTTTACAGGTCATTTTTATAATTTGAAAAATTTGGAAGTTCTTGTTTTAGTCATCAAATTTGGGAACATATTACGAGGTGATGGAGAGGTATTTTGAAAAACAGAAAGAGGATTTTGTCAAGAATAGACCCAATAAAAAAAACCTCTCTCATTTGGTACACATATATTATGGTTTGGGATATATGAAGTGATTTTTCATCCCTATTTTTCAGAAATTCGTCATATAATGGGACAATCAACCCTTAGCTCGATTCTACACGTGCCAAGAGGAGGTGTTAAGTTAGGAAGAAATGTTTATGTTAAAGGAGGATATTGTTTCTAAACATCCTCAAACATTTGATCTAAGTTGAATGTATTTAATGCTTTAAATTTTTAACCCTAGATTTTAGGTATGGGACTGATTTTCCAGATTTTTTGTAATATTGTTGATATGACTAACTGCAAATTTGACCCTAGGAGGTGTCATCTATATTTATTTTGAGTATATCATATCCAAACTTTGAGGATATAGTTTTTATCTCATAGTTCTATAAATCTCATGGAAAATCATATGTAAAGGGGGATTCAGTCCAAGAGGTTGAGAGTGAGATGCAGAGGGTTGAAAGTCTATATAATATCTTGAAAAACTTGTCATGACTTTTATACAAAGGAACTTCAATAGATAAAAAAAAATTTGATTAGTTTGTTATTCTGTGTTAATCATTTTTATGTCATCTTATTGAATATGATTTTGTTGCTATAGGGTATACATATGCAAATCCTGTGTTGAGAGAGTTATTGTATAGGTTATGCTTTAATTTTCTCCACATGTATATTCAAGTTATTAATTCAGGTTTAGAAAGGGTTTCTAAATACTGAGTTATTCTTATACTATTAGTACATCAAAGATCAAGGTGTTCTTTGGTTAACTTTCAGTTTGTTTCCACTTTTCTTTCATTACATCCCTTTACAAATTTGGAGTTGATCTAAGTTTTGTTGACCTGATTTGTCTACCCATAGAATGTTACATCATGGTTATTTATTTTTTATGGACTCCATGCCCAATGGCTAGCTGCTGATATGTAGTCGGCTCACTTCCCTCTTCTTGATCCTGCCATTTTCACAGTTTCTTAAACCCAACCAAATCATTTTTAATATAATATGTGCAAGGCTTGACTCAACAATAGTTTTGAGTCGACTTCTAGTGTTAACATCTTTGGATCCACCACAGGGGATAGAAGAACGAAGTGATATTCCCTAGGAGAATGACATTGAATAGATCCAACTCTTGATTGTTGATATTAGCAAGACACTAGTTAGATTGCAATTTTCTACCTAGCAACTCCAGTTTCATGATAGATGAATCTATTGGTGACTTCACTGGTTTGAAATGGATGTTATTCCTTCTTAGAGGTATTCATTTTGTAATCTCTCAAACATAGATGGTTTTCCACATCTAGTGCCTACTATAGCATAATGGGATGACTATCTTCCCAGATTCATAGGAAGAAGGCATGATCATCCTAGTGAGCACTTATTAAATTTCCATAAATGAATGCTTGAACGTGATCGTGTTCATGAGGATTTATTAATCAAGATGTCTAGATTCTCTTTGGAAGGACATGCTCGTGAATGGTGTCAATCCCTTCTTGTTGTTAGTATTCATTTGTTGAAGGACTTTCATGCTGCATTTAAGAAAATATATTTTGTTAACCTTCCTTATGAAAGATTTTGTCATGAGTTTGATTTTTTATGTAAAGGATTTGATAGTCATGAAGAGTATACTTGTGTTGAAGAGCTTGAGAAGGATATTAGTTCAGATCAGATTCTTGAAGATATAGTTCTTCCTTATTTACCTATTTCTGATAATGAAGAATCTGAGTATGATGTTTTTCCTCTTCAAAATACAATGTTGCCTTATGATTTTTGTGAAATTTCTGCTATTCTAAATGTTGCAAATGATTCTCTTGTTCAAGGAATTAATCAATAGTTTAAAGAGTGTTTTATTTCCCTTAGTGGTTGTGAAGCATATGATTTTCATAAAATATCGCAAGGAGAGAAAGAGAAGCCCGATCGTATTCATGTAGTGGGTTTCAAGAAACAACATTTTGATCTTTTAAATCAGCTAAAATCTTGCCATATTCTTCATGATCCAATAGTCGATTGGATGGAGTCCATGTTTTCAAAAGCTTCATGGGATGATAGTTTTGGTGCAATGTTTCTTTGCAGTTGTTAGTATGAGAAATATGAGAAAGTTTTGTTGCATACATCAAATTCTTTTTTTGTTTTTTCAAACAACTTTAAGCATAAATCCATGCTAATAAGTCAGTTGCTTGATAGGTTATTTTGGAAGTTTGTATATACATGATGAAAGAAGTTCAGTTGGTTAGTGTAGGCTTATGTACATCAATAAGCTCAACATATGAGAATTTGGATTCCATCATTATGTTTGTTATAATCAATTCTTTTAGTTTTCTTGGATAAGTTGCATAAGTTTGGAAAGAGGTGAATGACTCCATAGCCCAACGGAGCACTGCTGCAACTTTTCTTTTTGTTTTTCAAAGTTCAGTTTTAAGTTTTCAGTAAATTTTCGCTAGACTTCAAAAGTTGCTGAGCAGTTACCATTTATAGAATAAATATGGCATAAATACCAATTTATCTAAGGCATAGTTATGCCGAAGTTCTTGGAGTTTCACAAGGAGAACTCCATCCCCCATGCAGCCAATGCTAGCACTAATATTTTCATGATCAATTTTTTTCTTAAAAAAATCATATTTTTCCTACATACTGATAATTAGGCCTTATTAGCATCCTTTTGTCCATATTAAGGTCATATGAGGGGTTTTAATGTCTAAAACTAATATTTTGAAAAGGGTGCTACATGAAGTTCCTGTAGAAGCTTGTTTTCAAGAAAACGCCATAGTTTTTTTTTTTTTTTTTTGTGAAACATGACAATTACATTATTCCACACCCTAAAATACACATATGACATGAGTAGTGAGGCAACAAAAGGTATTGATAAGCCATAATGGCATGAAACATCACATGCTCTATTTTTTTCCTTATAACAAGAAGTGGGGGTTTGGAGATGGTTTTGTGATTCTTAGGGATGAATTTAAACATGTTTTAGCCTTCATAAACCATTTGGTTATCATCAAAAAAAAAATTTAGAGCCGTCTTGTATGAAAAAAGAGAAAATAGACTGCTGAAAACAGGGGATTTTCAGGAAATGATTGTTTTGCAATCAAGTTTAAACTCATTCTCTTACCAACTAGAGAGGAATTTGTGAAAAAAAAAAAATAGGATTTTCTCAAATACAAGGTCATAAAAAAAATCCTCTCATTATTTACGTAGGTGTCACTGTTTGGGAGATACAAGAAGATATTTATAGCTCATTTTCAAATTTGAAAATTTTGGAATTTCATGTTTTAGTCATCAACTTTAGGAACATATTATTACGCGATGGAGAGTTATTTTGAAAAATGGAACGAGTATTTTTTGAATAATAGATGCAGTAACAAAAACCTCACTCAATTTTTACACAACTATTATGGTTTTGGAGATATGAAGTTATTTTTCAGCCCTGTTTTTCAGAAGTTCGGCATATAATGGGACAATAAGCCCTTAATTTGATTCGACACATACAAAGAGGAGGTGTCAAGTTAGGAAGACACATGGATTTTCAAGGAGGATATTTTTTCTAAACATCCTCAAATATTTATTCCGAGTTGAATGTATTTAATGCTCTAAAATTCAAACCCTAGATTATAGGTATGGGATTGATTTTCTAGATTTTTTGTAATCTTGTTTATATGACTAAGTGAAAATTCGACCCTAGGAGGTGTCATCTATATCTATTTTTAGTATATCATATCCAAACTTCGAGGATCTAGTTGTTATACCATAGATCTATAAATCTCATGGAAAACCATATGTAAAGGGGGATTCAATCCGACAGGCTAAGAGTGAGATGGAGAGGATTAAAAGTCTATGTAATATCTTGAAAAACATGTCATGATTTTATGTAAAGGAAATTCACAAGATAACAAAGTTTCTGATCAGTTTGATATTATGTGTTAATCAGTGTTTTTGTTATATCCTTGAATATGTATTTTGCTACTATAGGGTATACATATGAAAATTTTGTCCTGAGAGAGTTAGTATAGGTTATGCTTTAATTTTCACCACAAACATATTCAAGTTCTTAATTCAGTTTTAGAAAGGTGTTTTGAATACTGATTTATTATTCTATTGTTAGTACATCAAAGATCAAGGTGTTATTTGGTTAAATTTCAGTTTGTTTCATATTTTCTTCCATTACATATCTTTACAAATTTGGAGTTTATCTAAGTTTTGTTGACCTGATTTGTCTACCCATAGAATGTTACGTCAGTTTTTTTTTTTTTTTTCTTTTTTTTTTTTTTTTTTATGGACTCCATTCCCAATGGCTAGTTGTTGATCTGTAGTTAGCTCGTTTCCCTCTTCTTGATCCTTCCATTTTCACAATTTATTAAACCCAACCAAATCATTTTTAATCTAAGATGTTCTAGGCTTGACTCAATATAAGTCTTGAGTCAAATTCTAGCACTAACAAATAGAACGAGCTAGCGTACTAGTGAAGGCCCACGGATATGTTTGAAAACCTATGTCGAGGCTATGTAATATATTAGGATACTTTCAAAGTGTTTTTATTTCACATTTTATGACATTAAAGGTTTGTTTGAGAAAACAATTTTTTCTTGTGATCTTGTTGATTAATGGATTTTCCCCATGTGATCGTGGATCATAATCACAACAGAGCGAGACCAAGTGAAAGAGACAAAAGTATCCCCTCAATGACAAGCACACAAAAACCAAAGAAATTAACTACTTTAATTAGGATAACTTAGGGATAGAGAGGAGAAAATAAGGTGCACCTTATTCTCCCATTTGATGTCGATCCATGCTCCAATTCACTGAAGAACTCCTAATATCTTGCTAGAATCAACCTGCAAGACAAATACAAAAACTAGGTATATGACGAAAGTAGTTATACGATAAAAAACATATGCATGTTATATGTCAAATTCAAAGTAAACACAAAGACAAATTTATAGTGAAGAAAAATTTGGGGGCAAACAAGATCTTTTATTACCAGCAAGTGGAAAAGGGAAGTTACAACCTTTTCTAGCCTTAGGAACCATCTTGAAGACAACTATCTGGGTTCCTTCAGGAATCCTCAAGCATCAACTCAATCGATATGTAATTCTCTCAATGAATCATATAGGGATAAGGAGACACCCTATATTCACATAAAAGGAGAAAGAATCTATGTAAAAGGAGTTTCCATATTAAAGGGGATGTTTCTCAGAGTATATAGGGAAAGGAGGCTTGCTAGATGTTGGGAGCATAACATTTTATTGGATTACTAAGAGGGGGGGTGAATCAATAATGGATAATTTATACACTTTTAACCATAGATTATATCCCTTTAACGTATTCAACAATGTTCATTATTTCATCTTTAATATGTTATTGCATCATATAGCATTAACATCCATGAGTTCATAATAAACAATAATAAACACATCCACACAATGCATAGTACACTAGTATTTTACATGGAAACCCAATGCAGGAGAAAACCACATAATTCTTTTCTTATATGTCTTTAAAAATTGTATTCAATGAAGCACCAACTTCCAGTTCTCTGGCTCCAACTAGAAGGAGGATCCAACCCCTCGTTTTCTCCAACTCCAACCTGAAGGTGGATACGACCACCCAATTCTCTGGCTCCAACTAGAAGGAGGCTCCAACACCCTAATTCTCAGGCTCCAACCTAAAGAAATATCCAACTCCTTGGTTCTCCATCTCCAACTGAAAGGTGGCTCCAACCACCTATCCTTGCCTCATCCTACCACCCTGAAATATAAATGCCAAATATAGACAACCTGATGATGAGGCATGCCCCTCTCAACCCACGGGTCGGAAGGTCCCTGTCAATAGGATCTTTCTCCTTTCTCTGGCCCGAAGAACTCTAAAACGACTCTTCTATTTTCCTTTCGGAAAATATGCACCCACAACAAATCCCCATGGGATCCCCTCTTTTCACTTAGGAGATTGGAATTTGTGAATTGGAATTTGTGATATCGTGAATCCTGTGGTCGAGCGCCTACTCACCGTGATCCTGAATCCCAAAAATATGAGACTCCGATATCACTCCGACTTGTCGGCTTTCGTGCATTCATGAGTTGCGATAACATACAACTCTACCCACAAATCCTGAAACCCCGAGGTGTCAGACTCCAACACGCTTCTCGGTGCTGGCCCCACAACTAGCCTTCTCGTCGGTTCAGGACTTCGACTTGCAGAACTCCGAAGTGGTCGACGCAGTTGACCTCTACGTTGATAATGTGCCACCTGTCCACCTTACTGGACTCTGTGGTCCCACACAACCCTATCAATCCTTTACGGCTTCGCACTTCATGATTTCATGAACTTTGATGCCAAATTTCGACCCTTCCACTCATGAAATCCCGATAGGTGATTTCATGAGTGATCCAACGGCTCCTGGCTGACTTGGATCGACGCCTCTGCCTCTCCTGAGCTTGCACCTTTCGCAGCACTCATTGTAACTTCCCTACTCCTTCGTGAGATCTGATGGCCCACGGGACTTAGCGGATTATCCACAGAATTCCGACTGTCCTTCCTTCCCTTGTGAACTTTTGCGTGAACTAAGAAAAGTGTCTCTCTCCGCGGAACTCGTCCTCCTGCGGTCCCTCGTCGCTACGCTTTCCTTCAAAATTTCAAGATACTTGGACGCTTTCCTTCCTTTGACTCATTCGAAGGTCCAATTCCTTCTGGGATTTTCCACGACTCTGCATATTTCAGAAAAACCTTTGCACGCACTCCTTGCGGCCAACTTTCAAACACCTTCAAGTTTTGAACTCCCCTTGACTCTACGCACTCCTGCAGCAGCAGTCTCTCAATACTTTTCTTAGGTCCACAACTCTGAGACTTCACTCGGCCTGTGCACTCCTTGCACGGGTCCTTGTGCCTAACTGCACCTCCGATGAAATGAGAACAAAAGCTATCTATCCTAAGATTTCAGAGATAAACCTCTGAACCCTTTGTCAACACACTCCTTGTGGACAATTCAACTGCACTCCTTGCAGGAACTCTTGCTCAGATAGAGAAACAATTGAAACTCATTCCTTTTCCCTTTCCTCTCAGATTTTAGACATTCAACAAGAAATCATTCATACATATCATAAAAGAAAATGTATAGTAGAAAGAGTAAATAACCATGAGCATAAAATTTAGCATACATACACAGAGAACAAACACGACACCATGAATTTGAATCAAAACTTTCTCTATTAATTCAAATTTCTGTACATGGGTGTTTTCACACAACTCTCTGCTCTCTCTTCTATGCTCTTCAAACTCTTCATAATAATGTTACAATACACAAATGAGGGTGTATATATCCCGTTTCCCTCTTGCACTCTAAAACTATCTAATCTAACATTCAATTCTATCTACCTACATTAACTACTATAAATGCCTTCTACCTACTAAGGACGAGAGCAGATTGCTCAAGGTCCATTTACATTATACAAGTGCACTCCTTATTAATTATTTGATTTAATATTGCACAATGACTTCAAGGTAATTTCAAAATTTGTGCTAGGCACTTTTCTAGCTGTCTGTTGTCTCCGCGCTGGCTCGCTTGAGATGCTCCTGCATCATACTCCCTCGCTTGAAAATTTTCATGGGCTCTTGTCCATGAGCTCACGTACGACATGTCCATGCCTATGGATCTCTGCTTCATTTTCCCAGCTGGCATATTCAACTGGATGGCCCTTCCACTTGACCAAATATTCAAAGTATTGCTTCCGCCTGGTCTTCCTGCTGACCCTTTTGTCTAGTATGCACTCCATCTGTGGCTTTTCTGCAACTGGCATCTATTTTTTCCACTGGATCACTGGATGCTCATTTCCTATCCCTGCTTCCTCAGCCTTATATGGGTACAAATCTGAGATATTGAATATCGGAGAAATTCCGATCCCATTGGGTAATTCAATCTCGTAAGCATTTGCCCCAAATTTCTTCAAGACCTTGCATGGTCCAATTTTCTTCATCTTCATCTTATTATATGTTTCCCTCGGGAACCTTTCCTTTCTCAAATGTGCCAGAATCAAATCACCAACCCAAAATTGAATTTGTCTCATGTGTTGATCTTCTCTGCCCTTATATTCTTAGCTCGAGTTCTGTAAACGCTCCTTCACCTAGCTGTGAAGTTCCTTCATCGCCTCTGCGAAATCTTCTGCACTAGCGCTCCTAGTTGCATTCTGTTCTGAATCCCTTAAATCAGAAATTCCTCTTGGTTACATGCCATAGACAATATGGAATGGACTCTTCCCTGTGCTTCTGTTAACTGAGTCATTATAAGCAAATTCTGCCTGTGGTAATATGTTGTCCCACTGGCTATGGTGTTCTGTCACCAAGCTTCTCAGCAAGTCTCCTAGACTTCTATTTACCACTTCTATCTGTCCATCCATCTAAGGATGATAAGCCAAACTAAATGAAAATTTATTTCCTATATTCTTCCATAAGGTCCTCCAAAGGAGCCCTATGAACTTGGTGTCTCGATCTGAAACTATGCTTCTTGGTAAGCCATGAAGTCGAATGACTTCTTTGAAAAATAGATTCACAATGTCAGTTGCATCACTGGTCTTCTGACATGGAATGAAGTGTGCCATCTTGGAAAATCTATCCACCACCACAAAGATTGAATCAAAACCTCTTTGTGTTCTCAACAACCCCAATATGAAATCCATGTTGATTGCATCCCACGGCCTCTCAGGTATGGGCAATGGTTGATAATACCCTGCATTTTGTTTCCTTCCCTTCAAATGTTGGCAAATTCTGCATCTATCCATGAATCTCTTGACGTCTGCTCGCATTCTCGGCCAAAAATATGACTCATTCAATTTTGTGAATGTCTTGTCGTGACCAAAGTGCCCTGCCAATCCTCCACTGTGTTTCTCTTTCAGCAAATTCTCCCTAATGGAGCATTTTGGAATACACAGTTGATTACCTTTAAACAATAATCCTTCCTAGATCATGTATTTTTTCCATTGACTTCTATCCCTAAGAATTGGATTCTCAGCTACTTCATATGCCTCCTGAAAATATGGATCATCCTTGTACATGTCCTTGAGATCATCAAAACCCAATGTTTTGACTTTGAATTTCTGCAATAGCAAACATTTCCTGGTCAAATCATCGGCAACTTTGTTAGCAGTACCATAAATATGTTTAATCACAAAAGTGAAATTCTGCATGTACTCAACCCATTTGACATGTCTTTGATTCAACTTCTCTTGTTGAGTCACAAACTGCAGTGCATGATTGTCACTGTATAAGACAAACTCTTTCGGGATCAAGTAGTGTCTCCATTTCTTCAATGCCTAAATAATAGCATAAAACTCCTTATCATAAGTGGAGTATTTCACTTTCGCTTCATTCATCTTCTCGTTGAAGTATGCTATTGGCCTGTCTTCCTGACTCAAGACTGCCCCTATTTCAAATCCACTTGCATCGCATTTCACTTGAAATGTCTTTTGAAAATCTGGCAACACCAGAATTGGTTGTTCCGTAATCTTCTTCTTCAACAAATTAAAACTTTTCTCAGCCTCTTCTATCCAGTGAAAAGACTTGTGTCTTTTCTTCACTGTGTCCATTATTGGTGCACTAATTCCACTGAAATTTTTGATGAACTTTCGATAGAAACTAGCCAATCCGTGAAAACTTCTCACCTCAAAGATATTCTTCGGTGATGGCCAATTCTTGATTACCTCCACCTTATCTGGATCCATCCTCAACTCATATGTAGAAATAACAAACCCCAAGTAAATGAGCTTCGTCTTCATAAATGAGGATTTCTTCATGTTTATCAACAACTTCTCCTATTGTAATTTCTGCATCACTGTAGCCAAATGTTTCATATGTTCTGCCACTATTTTACTAAAAATCAGTATGTCATCCAAATATACGATAACAAATTTTCCGATGAACTCCCTTAGGATTTCATTCATCAACCTCATGAAGGTACTCGGCACATTTGTTAAGCCAAACATCATAACAAGCCATTCATACAACCCTTCGTTGGTTTTGAATGTTGTCTTCCACTCATCACCTTCTCTCATGCGGATTTGATGATAACCGCTTTTCAAATCAATCTTTGAAAATAATTTTTCTCCACTCAAGCAATCCATCAGATCATCCATCCTTGGCAATGGAAATCTGTACCTGATGGTTATCTTGTTGATCGCCCTAGAGTCAGTACACATCATCCAGCCTACGTCTTTCTTCGGACTAAGTACTGTTGGAACAACACACAGACTCAAGATTTCTCTCACCAACCCTTTGTCCAATAAATCCTGGACTTGCCTTTTGACCTCTTCATTCTCTTGGGGCATCAATCTATACACGGATTTATTTGGCAAACTGGCTCCTGGTATGAGATCAATATGATGACTCACACTTCTGATCAGTGGAAACGAATGAGGTAGTTCGTCCACTACTATGTCAGTGAACCCTCCCAGTAGTTCCTGAACTTCTTCTGGCAAATCATCCACTCTTGTGCTGGTCAAAACAATCTTCAGTTTCCTGACCACAATGAACTATGGATCCTCCTTCTTCTTAACCTTTGTAAGAAGTTCCTTCCCACTCATGAGAAGTACAGTGTTGCTTACTTCCAGTTTCACCTCCTTATCCTTGATTGGAAGCAACATGTGAGTCCTCCCATTCTTCTCTAGGGTGTATGTGTTCATTCTCCCATCATGAATCACATTCCTGTCATATTGCCACAATCTACCCAGCAATAGATGACAAACATCCATGGGAATGACATCACAGAGTATCTTATCATTATACCCTCCTATCTTAAATTCAACTAAACATTGTTTAGTGACAATTACCTGTTGTCCTTTTTGTAGCCACGAAACTCTATATGGGCTTGGATGATCAATCGTCTCCAGCTCCATCTTTTCTACCATCTCTGTAGAAATGAGATTATCTGTGCTACCACTATCCACAATGACCTTGCATACCCTATCCTTGGTTTTGCAAGCAATCCAAAAAAGTCGGGTTCTTTGGACTAAACTCTCCACCTCCTTCTCTGGTGTCAAAAGAACTTTTTGCATCATCAGCGATCTTCCACCTTCAACATCTTCCACCTCAACATCTCGCCTCTGTGCTTCTGCAATGTGAGTTTCTCCCCCTTCTTTCTTTTTGTCAGGAAACTCATAAGACTTGTGCCCATTCTTTCCACATGTGAAGCATGTTATTACTCCACCTCTTCCCCTTTCTCTACCTCTAGTATGAGGAAAAACATTATTATCAGCATAATCTCCTCTCTGCTCAGTCTGTTGTCCTCGCTGTGAGGTTCCACCTCTCTCAGTTCGAGTTTGAGGTTTCTTCCAAGCCTCCTTGGGATTCTGATATTTATCCAAGGCAACTGATTTGCCTCTGGGATGACTTCTGCCTCGACCTCTCTGACCCTACTTTCGACTCAGCTTCTCTTCATATTTTAGAGCCATCTAATAAGCATCTTCCACCATTCTGATGGTTACCATGCTCATCTCATCCTGGATGTCATATCTCAGGCCATTCATGTATCTGGCAACTTTTTCATCATCGCTTTCCTGATGACCTACCTTGATGTTCATCTTGTAGAATTCTTCAGTGTATTCTTTCACTGTCATCAGCTTCTGTCTTAGGTTCTGCATTCTCCTAAACAGAGTAATTTGGTAATCTCTAGGGATGAATTTCACCTTCATCTTCACAATCATTCTGTCCCAGCTCTTGATCTTCTACTTGCCTTTGCAGTGTCTTTCAGCTTGTAGTTCATCCCACCACAATGTTGCATGTCCCTTCAATCTTGTGACATCATGCTTGACCTTCTTGTCCTCTTCGACATCTTCATAGTCAAAGTATGTGTCCAGAGCTCTAATCTAGTCTAGAAGCTCCTCTGCATCCAGATTTCCCTCATAAACTGGAATATCCATTTTCGCTCTTGCACCCATTCTTGCAATAGCTTTAATCAAATGTTCATTTGCTCCATCTTCAGCCTCAATTTCACTTTCGGAATCACTAAGATCCCCAGCACTGACTGTGCATCTTTGTGCTGTCTCCATGTCTTCAAGTTTGGCGTGTAAATCACGCATTTATTTTTCCATGGCTGGATCAGTCATCTGCCTACCTCTTATTCTCGGCATTTCCCTCTCCTCTGGTGGATCGTGTGTTTGTCTATCCTTTCTCCTTGGCGGCATGGTGAATTTTATTTTTCTCTACTACAGAAAGCAAAGAACCTTTATGTTCTCTGATACCAAAAATGATGACGAGGCATGCCCCTCTCAACCCGTGGGTCAGAAGGTCCCTGTCAACAGGGTCTTTCTCCTTTCGCTAGCCTGAAGAACTCTAAAATGGCTCTTCTATTTTCCTTTCGGAAAATCTTCACCCACAGCAAATCCTCATGGGATCCCCTCTTTGCACTTAGGAGATCGGACTTTGCGATATCGAGAATCCTGTGGTCGAGCACCTGTTCACCGTGACCCCGAATCCTGAAACTCTGAGACTCCAATATCACTCTGACTTGTCGGCTTTCGCGCGTTTACGAGTTGCGATAACATACAACTCTACCCACGAATCCCGAAACCCCGAGGTGTCAGACTCTGACACACTTCTTGGTGTTGGCCCCACAACTAGCCTTCTCGCCAGTTCGGGACTTCGACTTGAGAAACTCTGAAGTGGTCGACGCAGTTGACCTCTACGTCGATAATGTGCCACCTGTCCACCTTTATGGCCTCTGTGGTCCCACACAACCCTATCAATCCTTCACGGCTTCGCACTTCGCGATTTCATGAACTTTGATGCCAAATTTCGACCCTTCCACTCACGAAATCCAGATAGGTGATTTCACGAGTGATCCAATGGCTCCTGGCTGACTTGGATTGAGGGCTCTGCCTCTCCTGATCTTGCACCTTTCGAAGCACTCATTGTAACTTCCTTGCTCCTTCATGAGATCTGACGGCCCATGGGACTCAGTGAATTCTCCACAGAGAATTTCGACCGTTCGTCCTTTCCTTTGAACTTCTGCACGAAGTAAGAAAAGTGTCTCTCTCCACAGAACTCGTCCTCCTGTGATCCCTCGTCGCTACGCTTTCCTTCAAACTTTCAAGATACTTGGACGCTTTCCTTCCTTCGACTCCTTCGAAGGTCCAATTCCTTCTGGGCTTTTCCATGACTCTACGTCTTTCAGAAAACCTTTTGCACGCACTCATTGCGGCTGAATTTCAAACACTTCAAATCTTGAACTCCCCTTGACTCTGCGCACTCCTGCAACAACAGTCTCTCAATACTTTGCTTAGGTCCACAACTCTGAGACTTCACTCGGCCTATGCACTCCTTGCACGGCTCCTTGTGCCTAATTGCACTTCCAAGGAAATTAGAAAAAAAGCTATCTATCCTGAGCTTTCAGAGATAAACCTCTGAACCCTTTGTCAATGCACTCCTTGTGGACAATTCAACTGCACTCCTTGCAGGAACTCTTGCTCAGATAGAGAAACAATTGAAACTAATTCCTTTTCCCTTTCCTCTCAGATTTCATACATTCAACAAGAAATCATTCATACATAGCATAAAAGCAAATGTACAGTAGAAAGAGTAAAATAACCATGAGCATAACATTTAGCATACATACACAGAGAACAAACGTGACACCATGAATTTGAATCAAAACTTTCTCTATTAATTCAAATTTCTGTACATGGGTGTTTTCACATAGCTCTCTGCTCTCTCTTCTATGCTCTTCACACTCTTCATAATAATGTTACAATACACAAATGAGGGTGTCTATATCTCGTTTCCCTCTTGCACTCTAAAACTGTCTAATCTAACATTCAATTCTATCTACCTACATTAACTACTATAAATGCCTTCTACCTACTAAGGATGAGAGCGGATTGCTCAAGGTCCATTTACATTATACAAGTGTGCTCCTTCTTAATTATTTCATTTAAGATTGCGCAAAAACTTCAAGGTAATTTCAAAATTTGTGTTGGGCACTTTTCCAGCTGTTCGTTGTCTCCGCGCTAGCTCGCTTGAGATGCTCCTGCATCACAACCTATCTTTGTCACTGAATCAACCATTGTCTCTATAAACCTGTAGCAACAACCTATAACAACCTGTACCAAACAAACTGTACCAACAACCTATACGAATAACCTATGCCAATAACCTGTTACAATAATCTCATCGACCAATCATGTACATCAATAACTAGCACAACATGTACTATCACAAGTGCATAAACCATGCACATCACAACACCTCATAACCATCACCAAGATCAAGATGTGCTTCTAATAATATGCCAATATCTTTATGCCACATCACCCATAAACTATGTGCCAACAATACTACTAGCAAGTGCCTCTAACAATCTACCAATCATGTATCAACAACACATCAACTATGACTAATCAATATGTACCAACATCACCAAATATACACCTCATGTATGTGGCAACTCATCAACTGCATGCCTCAACCATGTACCCAACATGTACCTCAACCTTATAACAAATAAATACACCAAGATATACAACAAAAGGCCTCCAACAATGCATCACACTATCCATAAACCAAATACCATAAACCCTTACATCAAACCATGTGCCAAAACCTCACTCTTATTTAGCCTCAATCATGTACCATGTCATGAAAAAATGTAACCATCAAAACATACATGTAACTTTGTAACAGACCTGGTGTATGTGATCACAGACCTGTAGACCTTCCTCAACTTAAATGAATGAAGGTCTAGAAATTATACACAATATTATTCAGTGTATTATCTACAATTCTTCCAGGTTTCACTGCTTGGAACCTCTGAGAAAAGGAGTTATAGAAAAAATGGAAAATCTTGTTGAATCCTAGATTAATCTAGAGTGTGAACTTGTATGACATGCCATGTGCTCAATTTTTTATATCTTATTCTGAAACTTGCACACAACAAAGTACGACATGTAATATTCCATTAAAATTATCCTTGCATCATTTTGATTTTCTATGAAGAAGTTATGACCGTTTTACCCGAAACAACTTAGAACACATCATTAAAAGACTTCATCCTCCCTTGGATTTTTGACCTTATTTACTTCACCTTCCCTATGAAATTCTCCTCATATCTCCTTGGTTACCTCAGTCACTTATAGATTTTCAATATGATCAATAGGTGCTAATGGGAGTCTCATGATATCTTATTTATACTTCCCAGGTAACTTCCT